>OX578140.1:160900481-161170481 GCA_951213105.1 Amaurobius ferox | reverse complement strand
TTATAATTGGAGCACTTTTTGAGCAGAGAAATAGTCAATACGGTCCCTGATTGGTTGGCTGCCTGGAAAAATGGTCAATACGGTTCCTGATTGGTTGGTTGCCTGAAACGGTCATAAAGTTTCATAACTCGGTGAATTTTGGTCGTAAAAGGAAGATTTTTTTTTTAAATTTTGCATGAAATTGTATGAGGATGATTTTCCTAGAAATAATTGGTATATATATATATATATATATATATATATATATATATATATATATATATATATATATATATATTATACATAGATAATATATATGTTATCTATGTTAAACTCTGTATAACTCCTTTAAAATGAACGGAGAAAGAAAGATGACGTAAAGGTATTTTTTATCTGTTGTCACATGACATGATCTAAAACCTGTCCCAAAATATGACATACTCTTCAGAGATTTAAAGCTTGAAAATATCCAATCGTGATGGATTTGCAGGAAGTTTGGAACTATTTTTTTACTTCTTTTCTCAGATTTTTTTAAAGTATTGCTGACATGAAGCAAGTAAAGTACCTTCCAGTTTTGCATATAATCTTATTAAAATCATTTTCCAAAATTTCAAAGAACATGATATAATTTACAACTTAATTTAGTTGAGTTTAATTTATTTAATTAATTTATTTTTTAATTTATTTGTTTAGTGTTTAGAAAATGTATATAATTACACTCCACATAAAATACAAATTTATGAATTATATTTTATGAAGACTATTTATTTTTTATAAAAGAATTAACTTAAACTGCTGCTCCTTCATCAACAGCAGATTCATCAACGGAATAAATGATACAACGTGCTCACTAACAATGACAGCTGACAGGCATATTCCAGCATATGCAGGAATAACAGCTCTTCTCACGCATCCTATTTGGCTCTGTTCTATCTTTAAAACCAGTTGGTACCCCCAGTTTTGAAACCAATTACAACATTCTGGTATGTAGTTGGTAAGTAGAGCCATGAAATGTCTTGACAAGTTGTCTGAAATAAACATATCAAAAGTTATATAACGCAATCATAAATAATATTGCTCATAAGATATCATACTTTTATTTCTGATGAAGTAAGCATGAAGAACTTATCCTTATAGTTGGCAACCACCGAAATAACTATTTTGCTTTAAAAAAAGTTCATCCATCCTTAAACATTACGATATTCACACACTATAATGATTTTAAAGCACCAGCTTATGTTACTTTAGTAGATTTGAACGTGTTAATTTATAGCTACAGATAAAATGCCAAAAACAGACATCGACAATAGATATTTCTCTTTAGAAAATTATATCAATTAAAATAACGCAATCATGTCTGCCGCAAGAATATTTCTAATAATGCTGCATAGATTTGTGGGTACTCAAAACCAGATCAGTTGTTTCAGGACATCGTTGCATCTTATCGTATTGAACGCATTTCAATATCAAGAGAAATTAGGCAGATAATGTGATTTTTATCTTTTTTTCTCCACTTGATCACATATGGATTTTATAGCGTTGATTGTGCGACGCTTTTCTCCGAAAGAAAATTGATTGGTATTTAGTTTCTTATTTATGAGGTAGGGCTATTTCCTTGTCGACATCCTATCTAGTATTTCCCCTTATACGGGGAGGTGGCAAATGGGTATCTATGCCTTAAAAAGACTTGGATTTTTTTCTTCTTTCGGAAATTGCAATACCTTGGCCTTTTCCCAAATGTTTCCTAAAGTATAAAGCATTGAAATGCAAAAACTACTAATTGATGACACTTTGATGACACTTTATTTAAATATATATTAACATTATTATTATTATTATTATTATTATTATTATTATTGTTATTATTATTATTATTATTTTTCCTTTTCATTAAGAATTTCATTTTGCAATTCCACTCAATTTACAATTACCAATTTATAGTTCATCAATCATTAAGTTTTCAATTTAAATTTGGAGCCGGGGGTAATGACAGATACCTGACTATAGAGTCCATTTATTAATTAAAATGTTAAGTCCTCACGGACGCTAAAAGGGTACTTACTGATTTTTCTTGTCACGTCATTTATAAGAAGCATCTTTGGCCGCTGAAATTGTTGGCAAATTTACTAAGAGGTCATATGAACTGGTCTAGAACCTTTTTTTCAATCATATCTAAACGGGTCGTATTTTTCTACTGGCATATCGGAACAATCTATATCAACTTGCACATCTTAACTCGTTTTTTTATTTCAATCTTAACCTGTTATTATGTTTTTCTAACTGATCTTGTTGGTTTAGCCTTCTTTTTTCCAATTGCATGCATTAACCCATTCGCTGGTAGCACCGTCATGAAACCTCATGGCTCCATCTCCATTGGCTTAAGTTATCCGGTGCGAGAACTCACTCATTGGCTGTACATCACTGGGTGTAACTGCCTGCGTGTTTGATGGCCGCAAGAGTCAGGTGCTTTCCAAAAAACGTGGGGCCATTTTTATTACCCACCATAAATCAATTATAATTTAATGTCAATTCTTGGCATCAACATGTCTGTATGTATTTTTGACTGGAAAATCGTGGTTATTCCTTAGATTTCAACCCGATGTTTATTATTCTTGGTATTCCGCAGCATCTTCATATCAAGCTGATAACAGATCGCGATTGTGGAATATTTGATTGTGTATTTATTGGCTTCATGTGCTGATGTCACAGGCGTAAGCTATTTTATCATGGCAAAGATGGCACGACATACGAAAACTTTGTATTCAAATCACTCAAAAAATATAATTAAAGTTAAAATTTCACAAATAAACTCTTATTTTGCACCAGAGTTCAAGATGCATATATGAGTCGTACATATATTTGAAGCAAATGCATTAAAATACACTCCTTTATCCTAAAACACAAAAAGAAAACAGCCATGACCTAAATATGAGGCTTAACAGTTGTATATTTTTTCTAATTAAGACACAATAAAAGAAGGTATTTCTTCTTTTAATACATGTGTTACAGTCAGTTATTAAAAATAATATGTTAATAAAACATTATCAAAGGAAAAACAATGATTTACGGAATATTTTTTCCCTTTTTTAATCAGAATTCTTTCACAAAGTGTACAAAAAAAATTTGGTATTCATCTGTAATTAGTACTAAGTCTGGATATATAATAACGTCTTAATGAACACATGAAAAGAATGGAATTATATTGTTTGCAAGCTTTTCATTATAATTTCTTGTTTTTAATTAGAATGAATGACAGCGTTAAGTTAATAAATCCTGCTCATACTCTTAAATGAAAACGTATCTTTTTTAGATTCGTTTACCTATCATGTTCTTACGTCTCATCTAATTAAGAGTTATTTAGTACTTAATAAAAATATTAATCTGCAAATACTGTTTTGGGGATATTTTTAAACTTAAATGCCGTTTGCTACTTAAATGCAACAACGAAATTTTTGAAAAAACATCATATTTGTTCGTTTGCTGGCCAGTATGTCGTTATTCAAACATATTTTTTACAATGGATAGATTTTATAGTACAACACCCTTATAACGTAAGTTAATTGATATGACGAAATTTTCAATAAAAAATTGAAACTTTTAAAAAGTAAAATGTCAATATTGTCATTCTGAAATTGATGTCTCCACTTCTTTGTCGACAGTAGTTTGGCCCATGATGATACGGCAAACATCCTCTTCTAAAATTCATCAGGAACATCATAAAAGATCAAAATAGGGACGTGATGTCACTTAATCCACAAATAAATTCAAGCAAACGTAAGTTCAGTTACAAAACATTTTTATTTCAAAAATGTACACGGCTTAAAACAGTATGGTACAAATTCAGCATCTAAAAGTCACGGGGGGGGGGCTTTATAAAAACATCCATAATTTGAACGGAACTTCATATGATTGAATAATTGTTGTTATAACAGGTGCAGTCTTTGCAGGATACATAATATAGACACAATATACGGTGTTTAAAAATCGCACTATGAAATATGTATTTATAAAAATAATTGACAAGATCGGTCTTATACCTATAGTTCAAATTTAAGAAATACTTTAATTAAGATTGTTTATCATCGTATTCGCAAATTTTGATCATGTGACTGTATTTAATAAACAAGTACAAAATATATCAAAATTACCCGAGATATCGTAAATTTAATTTTCGATAGATAATTGAGGACTGTATAAAACTTTTGATAAAGATAGGTACATACCATTTGAAGTTTCAAAATGAAAGCATTTTCTAACGAAATTTAAATTTTATCCGAATCCCAAAATTTATGCTGTAGCCGTTTCTTTTGCTCCTGTCAAAGTGGTTTAGTTCTTATAATTTCGACAACTTTTAACGGCCAATTTTGCGTATTAGAGAACCGAATTCTTTTAAAAAAGATCTTTAAATGCAAAAGAAACAACTCGCTAATTAAAACTTGCTTTGTATAAAGTCTGTACCTAAACTGAAACGTGCCACGTGAGCAAAACTGTCATAGTCTAATAACATGTTTTATTTAAAGCATTTCTTAATTTGGAACCCTGGGTCTTCGATCAATCGTTCAAAATACATCAGTCAATCGTCAAGACATTCAATATAGAATGATTGATTTGGGTAGCACATATCTTGAGAAACACCCACATGACATCAATAAATTCATCAGATCAGACGTTCTATATAGGACTTCTGATTAAATTAGCACAATGGCATTTGAAAAACCCTGTACAGAACATCAATTAGTTCATCAAATCAGACAAGCATTATGGAATGTCTGATTTGGGTAGCACATAGCTTGGGAAACATTCTGTATATGACATCAATAATTTCACAGCTTGGGAAACATTCTGTATATGACCTCAATAATTTCATCGAATCAGACGCCCAATTGTAGGACGTCTGATTTGGGTAACACAGGGCATTTGAAATACCCTGTAAAGGACATGAATAAGGTCATCAAATCAGACGTTCTGTACTGAACGTCTGATTTGTGTAGCACACACCATGCGAAACATCCTGTAGAGAAAATCGATAAGTTCATCAGATCAGACGTCCAATATAGAATGTCTGACTTGAATAGCACATGGCAATTAAAACACACTGTAAAGGACATGAATAAGTTCATCAAATCAGACGTTCTATACTGAACGCCTGATGTGGGTACCACATATCGATATTCTATGCAGCATGTTTCCTATGCTAAGTTCATCACATCAGACGTCCAATATAGGGCATTTGTTTTGGGTAACACATATTATTTGATTATTACGTAAAAAAATCTGATGTGGGCAACACATGACTTTCCTTATATAATGTAATGAATTTACTACTTTTACAGTAAAAACATAGGTTTTTCTTACAGTAGATACTAATATTCTTTCCAAGATATTGAATTTTCGACAATTAGTCGTCATTTTCATTGATTTAGCGTCATTTTTATCCATTTGGCGAGATTTTAGTTAATTTGGCAGCATTTAAAAAAGTCGCCAAGTTGGCGACATTCCGCCAAATTCGTCGCCAAAATCTCGCCAAGCGTTATGAACGAAGAAATAAGTTATTCTTACAGCAGATAAATGACTATTGGCGTTCAAATACAAAAGTATTACTCAAAGTATATTTTTTCATGAATGGAATGAGCTAGATCCACGAGAATGATGTCACCCAATTTATCGCATGGTATTACATATGAAAAGTGAACATGTTTCTCGATAGGAAATATTTTTTTTCCATTTTATATGACTTTTTAATAATGTTTTTGAAAAATGTGCAATATCTCGAGAACGGTTCATGTTAGCGTTCTAAAATTTATGTCAATCGTTTTCAAATGAAAAATTACATAAGAAATGTCTATTTGCGTAATTTTATTAGTGGTTTTGATTTTTTGACGATTTTTCCAAAATTTTATTCGAAAATTTAGGGAGGTTCTGAACATTCGATTACGTATAAAAACAATAGGCTTCCAGTGTGCTTTTTGTACCAAAATACTTTTTGTACAAAAATGTCACTAAAAATGTGGTAATGGGCAAAATTAACATTTCGCACAAAATGTTGCAAAAACGTAAAAAAACAACAAAAATGTGCGTTTTTTACAAAAATGTGATAATAAAACGAGTTTTCAAAGTAGCAGAATCGCGTGAATTGGGTGTATGGGAATCTCGAGAATCTCGGAGGGTTTAAGGGGTGTCGAAAACCCAGAACGACCGGCTCGTCCGAAGACATGAGCAGCAAATTGGGCGTCCGGGAAGAACGGTTTAAGTGGTGTGTTTCCCCAATCATTTGAGTCTTGGAATTGAAAGAGGTCGGTCAGGATGAAGCGAGTTAGATTTTGTGAGGAGGTATGCATTATAGAGGTACCCAAAGATGAAGATCGCAAGGGATTCTGGGAAATTGACGCCCAGCGTTTCAGAGAGCGCATTTTAAGATTTGGCGTTATTTTTAAATCTGTATATAAAAGAGGCAAGAAGAGAGATTAGTTTATTTAAAGTCATGTCTTCGAGAGAGGAGGTTATCGTGACGTGTGTCTATCTGATAGCTGTTTTAATAGTATACATTACAACGGAAGTTTTGATTGATTTAAATATACCAAGGGATTTTATTCTGCATTTAAACGAATCTGTGAATATTTCCATGTTGGAATGATGGATGCAACCTACCAAGACCCCAAGCACCCCGCAAGTTTCGGTGGAGTGGATAGCATATATCGTGCTCTTCAAGGAAAAGTACCCAAGAAGGAAATTCAGAATTGGTTACAAGGTGTGGATGCCTATACATTACACAAGCCAGTTCAACGGAAATTTAAAACCAACCGTGTTATAGTGTATTCTATAGATCAGCAATGGCAAGCTGATTTAGCCGATATGTCAACACTCAGTCGACAGAATGATGGATTTCGCTACATCTTAACATGCATTGACATTTTATCCAAGTATGCATGGGCTATACCCCTGAAGCACAAGAGAGGAGTCGATATCGTGAATGCCTTTCGGACTATATTTAAAGAGCGCATTCCAAAATCTCTGCAGATGGATCAAGGTACAGAATTTAAGAATCAGAAATTTCAAAAATTACTTAAAGAGCATCATATCAAGTTTTTTACAACGTTTAACACCACAAAAGCATCTGTTGTTGAGAGGTTTAACAGAACCCTTAAGACAAAAATGTGGAAATACTTTACCAATCAGAATACTTATCGCTATTTGGATGTATTGGACTCGTTGAGGGATAGCTGTAATCATACCTATCACTCCAGCATTAAGAAAGCCCCTGTCAATGTGAAGCCTACTGGATTGTGATTTTTGTACCAAATTTGGTTCGAATCGATCCATTCGTTCGTCAGTTATCGTCTCAACAGACTCACTGACACACACACACGCACACACTTTCACACACACACACACACACACAGACATCACTTCAAAAGTGCTTCATTCGTGATCAGGGATGCTTGAAATGTGCTCTCCCGTCGAAAACTCGATTTCGAATTTTCGACCCCGTCACAATACCTTCCTTATACATTGTGTATATAAGGAAAGTAATACTTTTCATTTCAAATTACTTGAACTGCTTGAGAGTGTGACGCCAAATGCGTAGTCCAAAATGTGCAAATTGTAGGCGGTCTAATATTTTGAACTCCTAATCTTAGTGCAATAAAGGAACCAGCATTGATTTATCGGTTCTTTCATGTTTCGCCTCTACTTCGAAATATCAGTTTCTATAAATGCCATATATGGTATTCGGTGCGAATGAACCTAAATTATAAATAAACCGGTTCAAGTTCGTAGATGCTGTAATGAAATTATAATTCCAAGTTACTGATAAATCTTCTTCTATCGGGCTTTGCAATTATAAGTTTGGTTGATTATACCTCAGACGTAACTCTCAAAGTGACTAGTAAATGAACAGAATTTTAGCACTAACAAATTTCTATTGTAAGATATTCACAGAATTTTTACATTATTTGATAAAACCAGTCTGATACTTTTTTTTAAAGTTTCCAATGAAATGTTTTCACTTAAATAGTTTTAGAGTATTAATATCTAGCAAAAATTAAGCACACATCCACAACAGAAGGTCTTTATTTTACTTCCTATAAGACGTACAAAATTTAAAAAAAAAATTGCTATTATATACAATTTTTGCTATTATAACGTGATGCCAAAGACGTGATGCCAAATTATTTATTATTAATATCTAGGTAAATTGTAGCCTAACCCACTTAGCTCCTGTAATTAAACAATTTTTAAATTATGTAAGATAGTCGTTTGAGCGAATGTATTTGCAGTTTTACAATTAAATTCGCTTCCATTTATACATTTATCTTTAAAATGTTATCCTCATTTTATATAAAAATTTCTTTACATTTAACACAAACTCGAATTATACATACGAGGTGATAGATTGCATTTCAAGAAATAGTAAAAGTTTTATTTCCATGCAAATTTGTTGATTCCAGTATGGAATTTTCAATATAAACAAACATGGCCTAAGCATCGTGATCATATTTATTCCATATTGAAATTATAAGAAAATTCAAATTAGTAGTTAAGGAATTCTGACTTTAAATTCAGGAACATAATTATTTTTCAATCGTTCGTTTTAAATAAAACTAAAAGAAGCAAAATATTATAAGTCAAACGTAGACATGCATGTTAGAAATTCGTATTTTAAATGCAGATTTTTAAATCTTTTATATTTCAGAGAACAGAAGATTGAAATGAAATGTACGATTCTAAAGTAATTTGTAGACAGATAAACGACAAATTATTCTGTTAAAATTTTTTCTGAGAATTATTTTGAATACAAGTGTTTATCATAGAATAATTTAAAGAAGTTTATAGTTCAAACAAGATTATTTAATCAAAATAAGAAAAATAATACAAATATTTGAATTTTTTATGTCTCAGTAATTTAAAGTTTATATTAAAATGTTTATATTAAAATATTAAATGTTTATATTAAAATATTTGCATTAAATTCGAAATTTAATTTAAATAAAAATAGCCTTCACGCATTACTTAAGCGTGTTTGGAACGAAAAGCTGTTTTATAACATAAACATGTCTGTCTGCTTTTATAAGGTTTTAAAAATATATGCCCGTAAAATATCAAACTATTCTATTATACTAAGAAATGCATAACTAATCTGAACAATACAAATGCACGCATCACCTAAAAGAATTGCCTTAACTTCCAAAGAAAATTAAACAAATTTTATGAGACTGATGCTTACAAACCTAATGTCATTATCATATTAAAGCATTTAACTATCGCAACATTGAAAAATTAATTTATCTGGCCCAGAAATATCCAATTCTTTCAAATATCTCATGGAAAGATAAATACTAAAACTGCCGATGTATTTTCTTAGAAATACAGTTCCTATATATTTCATAAGCTCCATTAACATATAACGAGGCTGTATGTGACACATTTATATATTAAAGAATTGTGCAAGTACTATTAAAAGGGAAATATATGATTTAGTTCAGAAACACAAGCAACTTTCGAACAGCAAAGAAAAATTGTATATTTGTTAGTGAGAAGTTATGTTATTTTATCCGATACGGTTATAGAAAAGAATGATTCGAAGATATAAAACTTAAAATAGACATGATATGATATTTAACGCTCTTTAACATATAATTCTATTCCCAGTACAGCATCCATGATTGGTTTTGCTCTTGTTTGAACTTTTCAGAAGAAATAGAAGTTACTGAAAAGGCAGTAAGAAAACTAATATGTCTCGTTTCTGAAAACTTATGTGATCATCATCAAAGTTAATCTGATAGATTAGAATCAAATTCATAAAAGAGAAGTATTTATAAAAGATAAGTTTATTTATAGGAACTTACAAACTATATTTACAAGTTAGTCACATAGCATGACGCTACATCATAAAGCGCATGAACGTAGTCATCCAAATACGAATGTCCGTATAGCTCATGAGAATGTTTTGGGGCTGGCTTTTATGAGCCAGTGGAGATGCGTTGTGCATGCTTCGCATGTAAAGCAGAGAATCTCTGGAGATGAAGAAGCTGTGGAGAGTTTTATGTTAATTACTTGATCTGGAGGCTTTATGCAAATCGCCGGAGGAGTGTCGTCATACTACACCCCCTCATCATGAAAGAACTGGTAATCTGAATTGAACATGTCTTCCATACTTGGTTACTGTAGAGGTAGAGGTGGTAGAGATTAGTTAGAAACCGGTGTAGATGTTCCTTTTTCGTCCTCTAAGGGTTTTAGTAGAAATGCGGACTTTAATCGATCAATGTAGATGTTGCTTTTTCGTCCGCAGTTATCCACTGTAAAATTTATCTGTTCGTGCCCACACTGGGAAAGGTCCATCGTATGGGGGTCTGCAATGGTCGACGTACGAAGTCATTTCGCACAAAACATGGGTTGACTTGGGAAGTTTCTTGTGTATGAAAATATCATTTTTTGAATGACGTGCATGTTTTAGGATGTCTTTAGTGATATGTCACTTAAGAATTCATATGTCGATCGTAAGGATGTGCCGTAGGTGAATTCTGTACTTAAAGCTTTTAGGTCGTCTTTGATTGCGGATTGGATTCCGAAAAGTACTGTTGGTAGTACTTCTGTCCAACGCTCTGTTTCTTGACAGCGCATTGCCGATTTGAGTTGGCGGTGAAAGCGTTCCACCATGGAATTGAAGGCAGGGTGATATACTGTCGTTCTGGTTTTGGGGATTCCTAAAAATCACATTAGGTGATGAAATAAATCACTTTCGAATTGTCGCAGTGATCAGTACTTATGACCTCCGGTACGCCAAATCGAGAAATCTAACCAGAATAAAATGCTTCTGACACTGTCACTGCAATTTGACCCTCTAATGGAAGGGCTTCTGGCCATCGAGTAAATCGGTCAATTCAAGTGAGTAAGTATCGAGATCCCTTTGATACTGTTAAAAGTCCAACGATGTCGATGTGGGCATGTTGAAATCTGCCATTAGATGTATTGAAATTCTCTAAAGGTGATTTTGTGTGTCAATGTATCTTTGCATTTTGGTATGCGATGCACGTTCGACTCCATTCCGCACAATTTTTTCCGAGAAAAGTCCAAATGAATATTTTTCTAACCATGTTCATTGTTCCTCGAAATCCTGAATGAGCGAGGTCTTGGATGTTGTGAAATACTTGATTTCGAAAATTATGCTTATGTACTGCCGAATTTCGCCTGTTGAGGTGTCACATTGAAGTATGACATCTGATGGATCAATAGCTATTCCCTTTAGTCATAATGAAGTATAAGATATTTTGAGATCGTTTAGTCCGTCATCAGTTTATGCTTTTACTATTGCTTCGTAATCCAGCACATTGGGTGTATGAATATCTTCTATGCGAGAATGTGCGTCAGCTACTATATTTGTTGAACTGGGAATGTATTGGATATTAGTTGTACATTGACTAATATATTCCAAGTGTCTTAATTGACGTGGAGTCATCTGTTTGGATTTTTGTAGAAACGCAAATGTAAGAGATTTGTCATCGATGTATGAGGTAAAATATCTTCCTTCTAACATGTGACGTAAATGCTTTACGGCAGAAAATGCTGCGAGAAATTCACGGCCGTAAGCTGTACTTCCATTCTGCTGCATTTAGCTTACGTGACAAGAATGCTAATGGGCATAACTTTCTATTTTGCTTTTGTTGCAATGCCGATCCGATCGCTACTAAAGATGAGTCTACCGAAAGTGAAAATTCACCATTTGTTGTAGGATAAGTTAATAGTGATGCAACTGAAGGTAAATTTTTAGAATTTTCAAAAGCAGATTTTGTGCTTTCGGTTCATTGTACTTGCAAGCTGTCGAGTTTTTTGTTTCCAAGTATTAAATCGTATGGAACTGCTTGTGTACCTGCAGCTTGGGGTAAAAACCTACGATAAAAATTTAAAATCTCTAAAAATCTTCTTAAATCTTGCACAATTTTTGGTAGCGGGAAATTTTATATGGTAGATACTCTGTCTGGTAAAGGAGAAATGTCTTCTGCTGTAACTATGTGTCCTAAGAATTTTACTTGAGATTACCTAAAAACGCTTTTGGAAGTATTTATTGCTATTCCATATTGCGAGAAACGCTCAAATACTGTGCGTAAGTGTTCTTGGTGTTTAGCTTCGTTTTCTGAAGCGATTGAGCAATCGTCGATATATACAAAATAAAAGTCTAAATCATGTAAGACTTCGTGCATGAATATTTGAAAGGTTTGAGCTGCGTTACATAAACCTGCGATGTTTAAACATCGCAGATTTTATCTGTCATTTCAGAAATTTTTTGAAGCGATTCTGAAGTAACTGATAAGATTTGTTGTACATGAACTGGTAATCATTGAAAGAACAACGTGCAAAGTACGTCTTCGTGCATTTCTGTTCCGACACGATTTTTCATCTTCCGCAGTAAGTGATTTAGTTTCCTACCTCCTAACTGCAATTATTTTAAAGGGGTGCGACGTTTGGTGACTTCAGAATCTGCAAAGTGCGAAATGATCTTATTTTTCATCTCAGAATAAGGTTCATTTTCAGGAGGTGTGCGAATCAGATCTGGGACATGAGTAGAGATATCACAATCTAGAGATGCAATTACACAATAAAATGTTGTGTTTTCATTTACGATTCCGGAAACCAGGAATTGTTAGTCCAGGTGCAAAAACCATAATTGTGGGTTTGTCTTCCAGAACGGAGGTGCTTTGACAGCAATTTTTGAGAGTTCAGCAGAACTAGAATCTATGCTTGAAACTGAAGCATTTATTGCGTCGTTGATTGCGGTCAAAAGAGTTTTGGTAGTCTCAATTGTAGACATAGTGCATTGGAAACTGAACACGTACATTTTTTTTCCAGAACTCGCGTAAATTGAAGTAGATACTCACTTAATTTGAAGCATCACGTCTCCAGTAAGTTGGAGTTTTCACGTCTCTGTTAAGTTGGAGTTTTCACGTCTCAGGTAAATTGGATTGGAGCCGTCACGTTTCAGTAAAGTTGGAGCCATCACATCTCAGAGTCACCACTCTATGCCAAAGGTGTGATGTCGTATCTTAGTTATCATAGAAGCATTTATAAAGGAGAACTTTATTTACAGGAACTTAATAATTATATTTACAAGTTATTTACATAGCATGGCGCCACATCATAAAGCACGTGAAAGAATCACCCGAATATGAATGTCCGTATCGCTCATGAGAATATTCTGGGACTGAATTTATGAGCCAGTGCAGGGGCGTTGTTCATGTAAAGTAGAGAGTCTCTGGAGATCAAGAAGCTGTGGAGAGTTTTATGCTAATCACTTGATCTGTAGGCTTTAGGCAAATCGGTGGAGGAGTGCCGCCATAAAGTTATCAAAGAACGTTTTTTATTTCCTGAGCGTTACATAAATTTATCTTAGATGAAATATCATGTTGAACTAATCAGCAATGAAACTGTATATCACTACGTCAAATTTTCTGTTTCTACTGATATTGATGTAAAGCTTCCTTTTCCCTATTGATGGTTATCTAAATTATATAAAAACTTATTAATTGATCTCTGGTAAACTTTTTTAAATGATTAAAATTCTAGCACGCATGATCCATCAAGTATTAAATCTCTGTTATCAATTGTATACTCCAAGTGCCAAATTTTTAATACATATTTAAACTATTTTCTTACAGATCACGGTCCATTTCTTCATTATCTACATTATTTTAAAATTAAATCTACTTCTAACTGTATCTGTAACCAATACGGAGATGGTGATTATTCTATTTTTTCTTGTTCTAATTTTAAAAAATGTCATTTGATGAAGCTCATTTACTACTGTAAATCGATCACTGTAGTTTTCTAACATATGCAAGAAAAATTCTATTGATAGGATTAAAAACTGTATTCTTATAACAAAAGGTATCTCAGATAGTGTATGTTAATTTGTTTATGAGTAGCTTATGCTCACAATATTGCTGTGAACAATGAATAATTGTTTCACTATCTACGCTGCTAAATTCTGTCTCGGTGTTTTTATTGTTTATTAACATGTATTTTATTTTGTGTCTTTGTTCACCTTGTTCTTCTCCCTCTCTTTGGTTTAGGACTTTTCATTTTAAATTTGTTTCATTTTAAATTTCTCATTCATAGTTTCTTGAATAATCCTGTTTCATTATCTTAAACGTATTGTATATTATCTATGTATATTGGAGTATGTTTATTTTATGTGCATTGTTTCTCTTTTATTTTCTTTTGACCCAGATTGTTTGATCTACCTAGAGTACGTATTGCCTGTTTACACGTTTTTTTTTGTAGTGTTTTCCTGTGTTTCTCACTGCCATTACTTCACCCTTTGGGCGAGATGGACTAGCTGGATAATAAGAAAATGAAAGGAAATTGCAGCCTAAATTTTAAAAATGATATTTTCCTTGTCTTTGACAGGCATTAGATACTAGTTGATAAAACATTAACACATTTATTTTTTTTAAGACTTTGATATAATTATTACCGTGAAAAGAAATCAGTACTGATGCAGAAAGCTTAATTGTCAAAATTTTTATATTCCATTTAAGAGAGAAAGGAATAAAAATGTCAGTAATCATAAATGCACAGTCATTCAAATCGATTGTTAAAGATAACAAAACGTAAAATATCTGTAACACGCAACTACTTATTATCTCTGAAATAGAACAGCAAATTGCAGAAGATAAGGCATTTGAAATATTCGCCCATTTTCATATTTCTGCAGAGCTTTCACTCCCTTTGGCAGGAGCTTTATAGACCTAATTTACTTGAGAATTCAAATTCAAAATGGTGTGACGATAAGAGAATATATGAGAAAAGCGCCGTTCAATCTCATTTAAAATATCGCAAACCATTTATGGATATTTACTTCGAAGTACGTAAATGCAAATGGGTATTTCAAAATGTTTTAAGGGACGACTACACTAAAGTTAATATAAAAGTAGGTAACAAAAGAAGAGGAAAAATCATTTGAAGAACTCATATTTCAAGACAATATCTCTTTAACGGTTTGCCAAATTTTAATATATGTATCGGGTGAGAATATGTTACGGATTGTGATATTTATTAATTTCGTTATAAGAAAAGTATTGTGACTGGGTCAAAAATTCGAATTAGAGTTTCTATGAAAGAGAGAACACATTTCGAGTACTCAAATGAAACGTTTTTGGGGTGACTGTATATGTGTGTGTGTGTGTGTGTATGTGTGTGTGCGTGTTTTAAGGGACTAGGGATACGATATCTCTTTAACCAATAAGACGCTTCGAAAAAATGTGAAACAATTATTAAAATCAGTCAATCCCGAAACGCTACTGATTTTAAAATGTGACTAAATGTTCGGAAAACGCTCCATTTGTAAAATCATTTTTAAAAGGATCATAAAAAAATCCAGACATTCAATAATATTAAAAAACTATTATAAGCAAAATAATTACATAATTCCTCATAAAAAAAACACAAACAAAAAGCACATTAGAACCCCATCTTAAATCTTTCTCGAGATATTGTACGTTTTTAAAATAAATTTATAAGAAAAATTACAAAAACTTAAAAAGTAGTTAAAATCGTATAATATGGTCCCTTTCCATGAACAATATTAGGCGAAAAGTCTGTTAACATCTTTCTAGTGGATCCTGTTCGTATATAAGAAATGCCTTCTTTCCGTCTGTCTATATGTTGACTCTTGGTGACGGTTATCTAGTTGTAACGTTTGGCGATAAATTTGATAATCTTGGTGACTATTGGTTTCCGTCTGTCTAGTTGTAACGCTTGGCGGTAAATTAACGGAAATGACACCAAATTGATAAACCAATTATTAAAATAATTAATGTATAGACTGTACTTAGCAGATGCTAGCAATATTTTGAATTGCCAAATAAGATTTGTGCGAAATATAAGTTGTTTTGGTATTTCGAAATAGATTTACATATTGTCAAACCCTAACGTGCAATCCTAATGTGCAATCCTAACGTGCGGCAAGCAAGAACTGTCCGACAGTTCCTGATTAGCGTTTGTTAAGTAAAGACAGTGTTTTATCCTGATGAAGAAGGTTCAAATCTCCCTCGAAGTAATTGTTACGTAATTTGTATATGCCAACTTTCTTTAAGGAAGTACTAAATGTGTTGTTCTCAGAAGTAGAATTTTTATATACATATATGTAGGAATCTGGAATTTTATAGAAATGTTTCTCGTGTACCATAAGGAAAAACTGAGGAAGGTTATCACAGTGACTGACCATGAACGATGGTAAGGAATGTAATTATTGCATCAGCCCAGATACTTAATCTAGAAATCTGAAATTTTACGAGAAATCTGAAATTTTATCTCCATGTGTCATAAATAAAAGCAGACAGCGTTATTTCAGTAACCCACTTCCAAGAGGCTAAGAAAGGAAAAAAACATTGAGGGGAACATTTAGCACAGTGATTGTAGAACTTGGATTGTTTTTTACTCTCCTTATATACATAATGTATAAGGAAAGTATTGTGACGGGGTCGAAAATTCGAATTCGAGTTTTCGACGAGAGAGTACGTTTCAAGCATCCCTGATCACGAATCGAACATTTTTGAGGTGATGTCTGTGTGTGTATGTGTGTGTGTGTGTGTGTGTGTGTTGTTGTTGAGACCCAGACCGTCCGACCTACCAGAAAGGTGTAAGGTAACTGAATGGACGGCCGGGCTGTGTGTGTGTGTGTGTGTGTGCGAAAGTATGTGTGTGTGTACGAAAGTATGTGTGTGTGTGTATCAATGAGACTGAGGAGACGATATCTCACGAACAAATAAAGCGATTCAAATGAAATTTGGTACAAAAATCACAATCCGTGAATACCGGAAGCCTATTGTGTTTAAACATAATCGAATGTTCAGAACCCCCTAAATTTTCGATTGAAATTTTGAAAAAATCATCAAAAAATCAAAACCTTTAACAAAGTTACACAAATAGACATTTCTTACGTAATTTTTCCTTAGAAAATGATTGACATAAACTTTAGAATGCTAGCATGAACCGTTCTTGAGATATTGCACATTTTTAAAATAAATTTTCCCATATATTAAAAAAAATATATTAACTGTTGAGAAACATCTTCACTTTTCATATGTAATATCATGCGATAAATTGGGTGATATCATTCTCGTGGATCTAGTTCGTTCCATTCATGAGAAAAGATACTTTGAGTAATACTTTTGTATTTCAACGCCAATAGTTATTTATCTGCTGTAAGAATAACTCATTTCTCCGTCCATAACGCTTGTCGATATTTTGGTGACGAATTTAGCGGAATGTCGCCAACTTGGCGATATTTTTAAATGTTGCCAAATTAACGAAAATCTCGCCAAATGGATAAAAATGACGCTAAATTAATGAAAATGATGACTAATAGAAGAAAATTCAATATCTTGAAAAGAATATAAGTATCTACTACTATAAGAATAACATTTTCTTTAACTGTAAAAGTAGTAAATTCATTGCATTATATAAGGAAAGTCATGTGTTGCCCACATCAGATTTTTTTTCTAAGAGAGAACTCTTCATTAGTTTTCTCTAGCCGAAATTAATCTGTTTTTGAAAAATACTCAATTGATATCTCTAAAAGTAAAAGTCATCTCATCACGTTAAGAAAACATCACCTAGCAAGTAGTATATACACGATGTCCAGTGTAATCAGTGCCCAATGGCTATTTCCTCAACCGTTAGTCATAGAGATATACTTCAAATTGCAAAAATGTTTTAAATTTTAAAATCTATTACCTTAGAAACAGTTTAAATCAATAAATGGATTTCTGAAAGAAATACGAAATATAAATTTTTATGCAGTCTTCCGGTCCTACCAATTATATTTAGGAAAATCATCATCATACAATTTTATGCAAAATAAAAAAAAATTATCCTTTTACGACCAAAGTTGACCGGCATATAGCTGTTTAAATTCGGAGCACTTTTTGTGCTGAGAAATGGTAAATACAGTCCCTGATTGGTTGGTTGCCTAAATAAATGGTCAATACGTTCTCTGATTGGTTGGTTGCCTGAAACGGGACATTTTTATGCGTGGAAAAGCGACTTAAGTCATAAGGTTTAATGCTTTATAACTCGGTGAATTTTGGTCGTAAAAGGAAGATTTTTTTTTATTTTGCATGAAATTGTATGAGGATGATTTTCCTAAATATAATTAGTAGAACCGGGGGACCGTATAAAAATTTTTATTTCGTATTTCTTTCAGAAGTATATTTATTGATTTAAACTGCTTCTAAGATAATATATTTTAAAATTTAAAACAATTTTGTAATTGGAAGTATATCTCTGTGACTAACGTTTGAGGAAATAGCCATTGGACACTGATAGAACTGGACACCCTGTATAACAAAACAATGGGCTTTTTGGTATTTTATGCTTGCAAACTAAAGCGCATTTAGAGATGTAAAGTTTCTGACACACATTTCAATAGTTTTAATACTCAAATAGTTTTAGTATAATTAGAGTATATTTGATTATGTAGAACCAGTTAATACTTAAAAATAACAAATGAAAGTAGTGTGCACATGAGAGAGCTGGACCACAGCCATAAACCCCCCATTAAAACCACACCCACTTTTAGAATGTAATGGCTCTATTTTATCCATAAAATTCCCACCCACTTTTAAAAACAATGGTGTGAAACCTCCCATTAAAACCACACCCACTTTTAGAATGTAATGGCTCTATTTTATCCATAAAATTCCCACCCACTTTTAAAAACAATGGTGTGAAACCTCCCATTAAAACCACACCCACTTTTAGAATGTAATGGCTCTATTTTATCCATAAAATTCCCACCCACTTTTAAAAACAATGGTGTGAAACCCACCCATTAAAACCACACCACTTTTAGAACGTAATGGCCCTATTTTATCCATACAAACGCGATCACCCAATGGCTCTCAAACCCTATAAAAACCAGACCCCCTTTACCAAAAGTAATGGTCGCAAAACCTCCATTAAAATCGTATCCACTTTTAGATATCAATGGTATGAAAACCGCCATAATTTCCTTACCCCCCTTTAAAAAACAATGGCTCTCAAAACCCCATAAAAACAACACCCACTTTTAGAATGTAATGGCTCTATATCACCCATAAAATTTCCACCCACTTTTAGAATGTAATGGCTCTATATCACCCATAAAATTTCCACCCACTTTTAGAATGTAATGGCTCTATATCACCCATAAAATTTCCACCCACTTTTAGAATGTAATGGCTCTATATCACCCATAAAATTTCCACCCACTTTTAGAATGTAATGGCTCTATATCACCCATAAAATTTCCACCCACTTTTAGAATGTAATGGCTCTATATCACCCATAAAATTTCCACCCACTTTTAGAATGTAATGGCTCTATATCACCCATAAAATTTCCACCCACTTTTAGAATGTAATGGCTCTATATCACCCATAAAATTTCCACCCACTTTTAGAATGTAATGGCTCTATATCACCCATAAAATTTCCACCCACTTTTAGAATGTAATGGCTCTATATCACCCATAAAATTTCCACCCACTTTTAGAATGTAATGGCTCTATATCACCCATACAAATACGATTAAACAATGGGGTAAAGACCTCCATTAAAGCTACACCCCTTTTAGAAAAGTGATGGCTCTATTTCAGCCATACAAATTAAACAAGCAATGGTATCAAAATCAGCCATTAGCAAGGTTCTAGCGCAAGCACCTTCCGAGCAAGCGAAAAGTCGTTGGGAGGGAAGGTACCCCCTTCGGCGAGCACCCCCTTTCAAATGAAAATAGATTTTCACCGGAGCCTCGATTGGTTGTTGAGGCTATATACGACATCACCACAAGAACTCTATTTCAGAATCCGCGAAAAGTTAGGCTCTTATATGGAGGACGGTTTCAAGGAGTACTTTAGATGTGACACTATTAAAGAGGCATTCAGAACAGAAGAATGTGTCCTTCGAACTGAGGACCATTTATTATCTTTTAATAGTTCGAAAACTGTTAAAAGATTATGATCGCCTACTCCTTTATCGCATAGTGACCGTGAGCCAAGGTATGGACACCATCTTCCAATATATGACGCTTGTCATCTTTTCCTGATAGGGCAATCTTATTGACTTGTATGGAATGAATCTCATGCTTTGTGCTCCTGATGAGATTCATGGTTCTATGCTGTACTTCTTGCTTGAATAGGCAGTTCTTGTAGTCCTCGAAGGATATCCTGTTTTTCACGACACATTTCTTTACTCCTTTCGACTTTTTCACCAGGTCAACCTCAGTTTTACAGGCATACATCTTAGATCTTAAGCCAACGAACTCTTCTAAGATCTTCCCTGCATTTTCATCCTTCATCTTCCCCAAGACCTTTTTATTTACTCGGGGCATACCATACCTATTGTTTTCTGGATAATCTGATGTGTCAAAGTAGTCAATCAATCCTTTCATATCCTCATAAAAGTCCTCGGTCTGTATGTCATAGATGTAACTGTCAGTGTCCATGTACAATAGCTTGATATCACCCCCATATTTAGGCTTCATAAGATTATAATGGAAGTCATACATCAGATGCTTCGATAGATCTAATATACTCATGCCGACGTATATTGGCTTATTAAAAATCACTTTCGTCTTGTTCATATGCACAGCGGCTAATCTTTCGTCAAAAATGGTCCTTCCCTTGAAGTTGGGCTTAGCAACTAGCTTCTCCGCTTTCTGGGGATCACATACTAGCCTAATATCGAGTCGCTTCCTGATATTTTCCATCGTCTTGCCAAAGACCGAGTTGTTCATAAGTTTGAAGAAGTCTTTCTCAAAGTCGTTGGTTGCCTTGGTCCTCATATCAGTGTTCAGGTCTATGTACCTCTTCAACCAGGGAGACTGCTGAAACTCCAACACTTTGTGCACCTTTTTGAGCTTCATCCCCAACTGCAACAGTTGCTTCAAAACCCTGTAATGAACCACATAATGCTCTTTGTCATAGAGGGTCGTCAGTAGTTTTGGCTGTTTTGAGCCATCGGGCATCCTGCTCTCAGGTGCTAGAGGTATGTCTGAATGGAGGTTGTGCAGATGGGTCGGGTACTGTAGGTCGCAATCTACGATGTATCCTTTGTCTGAGTCATCCTCTACTTGGGTCACATCTGACACAGTGCTCCACTCGAAGCCACCATGCGGTAGGTATTGACTCATGGCCCATCCGTAAAGGTTGTTGGCGTCAAGGTACATCAGGTAGTTAGACTTCTTGTTCTCGTCATAGTCCCTCATGTACTTGTTGTTCGCCCTCCCATATCGGTTACAGCACTGAGAGATGCCTCCTCTGGTCCCCTTTTCTAGCATGAGTATCATGTCATAGTCTGTCAACAGCTCTAGCTCAACCTCTGTGGTTTTGAGCATGGCGTCCCACGAGAGTCCGGGCGCAGTGAAGTACCATGCAGGATCCAACTTATAGGTCTTTAGACAGACATCTCTAAAGTGTTCCATGATGTCGGCTAGGATGAGTACATCAGTCTTCACATACAAATCGGAATATTCACCCAATGTCTTAATGTTGAAGGCCTTCCATACCCTTTTAGCGTGCTCGTAGTCCTCATCCTTTATGTGTGACTCATTCAATTGGTTGTAAAAGTCTTCTTTTGGGGGCAGCTTGGTTTCTTCGCATTTGTAACACGAGTCCATGTAATCGTATGGATAGACGCCTTTTCGGGTGACGAGGTCCAGTTTGTCCTTGGGGAAGTACTTGGCTGTCTCCCTGAACTCCTTTACGTTCTTCGCAAGACTGTCGAGGCTAGCGGCCATGAACTTGAATGAGTCGACAAACCTCAACTTTATACCAGGTACCTTTACTTTCTTCCCATCGCCTACTTCTACAGTTTTTGCCCCGACCTCCTTACTGAAGGAAATGTACCTCTCCTCGTTGTTCGGGATGACGTCGATATCACCTTGGTCTCTACCGAGCTCCTTTATGAAGAGATGGGCGTCGTAGCCAGATAAGTTGTGGATAAACACTGGAATGAACGAAGGCTCTTGATACTTTAGGTTGCAAAGGTTGTGAGCAGGTCCTCTGTAGTTCGATTCACATTTCGCCGGATTGAGAAGATGGTCATGATCTCTAACTTTTCGGAAGTCTGGTTCATCCTTGGGTGAATAGGGTGAAGGTTTCTTCCTGATATCTTCGTCACAGATGTGGCAAACATGGGTCCTTTGGAAATGCTCTTCATCTTCGGTGGTCATTTTGATGGGTTGCTTCTTATCATAAATGTTCTTTATCGCTAGCGCCTCAGTCTTCACTGTATCAAAGAACAGCTTGGTGGCATTGGGTCCTCTGTATGTGATTGGTGCCTTATAGTCTGCGTGTTTATATTTGATGTAGACAGTGAAGCTCATAGGTTCATGCTTTTGATATTTATGTAAGAATGAGCTGTCTTTTGTAGGGCAGCAGGTGTTTATCTTGTTTGTCAAGCACTCGAAGTCTCCATACATCACAAAGGGTAATCGTAAAGACCTTTGGTAGTTTTTGAACCGCAGAGATTCGTTCTCCTCGGGCATTACAATCTTTACTGGTGTATTCTTCCTACAATCCGTTTCATGAGCTTGGAGGTCCCCTTCGGAGTAATAATACAGCAGGCATCTCTCACAGGTGAATATCTTTCCGTTGTGTTTAGTCACTTGTCCGCTTATCAATTTGGAGAGGTCTTTTATCCAACAGTAATGACTGTTTCCTTCCTTATTCTTTATGTACAGCAAATTGATGTGTTTGTCTTCCTTATTTTTAGTGATTCTCAATGGGTAAATATCATTACCTTCGTATGAATATATGTTCACCGATATGTTATTCAACTTTTCAAACCTGTTAAATACTCTATCTTCCATCTTCACTGGAAACTCGATACCTTCGAAATTTAGCTCATTATCATATGGCTTATATTTAGAGACTCTATCTACGTGATTATCAGCTGGATAAATAGCGGACAATATCGCCCACTTAAAGCACTCGTTATCATTTTCATTTTTCACGTTAATGACTGCCTTTTTATCTTTAATTCTTTTCGGTAAATCAATGTAGGATGATCCTCTCAGTGGGTTGTATTTATTGATCCTCACCTCAAGGTTTTTAATTCTAACAAGCGTCCATCCCGAACCCTTTGCAACAAACTCCTCCATTTCTGTCAATAATTTTTGGATAACCGATCTGTAATAAGCTACCAAATCAGTTGATTCTAAGATGACTGCGTTTTCTGTTTTGAAGTTTTTCTCCATTTCTATAATAGCATCGTCTTTACCCTTTTGATAGTCACAGAGGAATTCGAAATTAACCTTCAAACCATGCAGCCTCTTTATGTGTTTAGTGATGAGTCCCCGGACTAGTGATGCCACATCGTTCAAAAAGTCTTTGGGAAGCATCAGGTTGTGTTCATTTTGGATGTCGTACGTCTTCAAGCGAGATTCAAAGGCTGTATTAACTTTGTGGAGGGTGTAGAGCCTTCTCTCTCGCGTATCTAAAAACAGGTCTGAATCAAACCCGAAATGACGGTTGAACAATACGCTTTCTATGTATGCTATGATGTCTGCCCTCCTTCCTAACCTGGAATAGCCTCTAATGCCATGCGTTCGACAAAATTCCCGTAGTTGGGGGAGAGTCATGTGATGTAGTCGATGCTCCACCCTTCCACACTCTGGGAGAGCGGTTGCCTTCTTTGGTATATAGTTTAGGTGCCCTTTAGATTGTAGGTGCTTATTCATGCTTGATCCCTTAAATAACTTACCGCAACACCTGATCTTACGCACTCTGTTCTTCTTTGGCTTGCTAAACAAGTCATTGTGGAAACTGGAAAAGCCGTTGAATGAGGTCGACCATATGATATGATATTGAATGAGGTCGACCAGCTCCAACTTTTTAAGTTTCGAGTAACCTCGAATATTATTTTCACGACAGTAGCCTTGCAACTGTCGAACGGTTTTAGATTGAAAATCCATTTAGTCTTTCTTTAGAACTACAAATCGTTTCTTTAACTGCTTAAAATGTTGTTGGGGTATACTTTAAACGATTCAATTTTTAATGAGTATTTCAATCATTAAAAATAAAGTCATATCTACATCTATTAAATTATGGAAGGGCATGTCATCGATGTCGGTCGATCGCTATCGCTATCACTGTCAACCTGATATATTGAAAAGGTTTCGTAGAGGTTTCGAAAAGGTGGTTTTTTTACCACGAAACCCTCTAATGGTGTACAATAATATAAAACCCTGAAGCCAACATATAATCTTAATAATCTTATTTCATCCCTGGTCAAAATCATACCAACCCTGGATATATCATTTTTTAAAAATATAATTGAGTTATTCGACAAACGTATTAGGATAGATTTCCCGTGCTCAGTAATGTCAGAAACCAAATATAAGCCATCCACTGACTCAAAGTTATCAGTACTCAAATCGTTTAATTTTTTAACAATACGATCCATATTCTTTATTTAAAGGATAAATATATTCAAACTTGAGGAAGGTAACAAAGGGTATCTAAACATTTAATGGTTAATCAACCATTAAATATTATTATGGTTCATTTTTGTCCAACTCGGGTTGTATGTCGACAGGTTCATTTTTATCCAACTCAGGTTGTATGTCGATAGGATCATTTTTACCCAACTCGGGAGGTATGTCGATAGGTTCATATTGTACCACAAATCTATTACATATGTTTGTCAGAAGGATGCAAACCAGCTTTTTAAAATGGAGTTCGTAAAAGGTATCTGAGAGCAAATGGGCTTTATAAGTCATGAGGTGACAAAGATCTATACGATCCAGATTTTTCATAATAAAATCTTCGTTAAAGGTTTGCCATTGAACAATTCTACCCCATTCAAGGTAATCTGCGAATTCCGTCATAAAATCTTCAGTGAGCTTTTGTTTGACGCAAATGAGTTCCATATCGATTTTGTCTATATGCCGACGAATAAATTCTTCTGAGAGTACTTGGAATTGAGAAACCATTCTCCAATCTAATTTGAAAGCATGTTTATCCAGGAAGGGTTCTGACATTATCTGATATCTGGAAACTACTTCCCAATCTAAATATTCAGTATTTCTATCCATGAAATCCTCTGATAGAACTTGATATTTGGATGTATAGTACCAGTTTAATAGACCTTTGTGTTTTTCTACAAAAGGCTCCGAAAGTTTCTGATACTGAGAGATGACCATCCAGTTTACCAAACCTTCGAATTCTTCGATAAACTCTTCCGATAAAGTTGTATATTGACTTATGAGCGACCAGTTAACATAATTTTTACTAACTCTGATTTGTTCTTCCGACAAACCGCTTTTTGATATTTCGTTCCACGCCATTTATTATATGTACAATTTTTTTTTATGGCAGCTGGAGTGTCCACTTGATTTCTTCAATTTTTAGAAATGGTTGAACTGTGAACTCAGCATCACATCGTAAGAAAATTTTTAATTGGTCATCTTTTTTAACCTCTCCGAGAATTAACACGAATTCAGTGGCTACTTTTATCTTGTGAACGTACTGCTTGTTATTAATGAATAACTTAACAACGATTAATTCATCGATTATCTTTTGAGGATCAAGGTACAATCCCAGTCTAAAAAAACCGTCCCGAGAGAATTTACAATCTGAGTTCAAAGCATCACCGGAAAACTTCGTAAAAATAACGGCATTCGCATTGGTACTAGGTCTAATAGTAATGTACCCTGATGTGGTGGTTGCATAACATACTTTATTGTCAACATAGTTTTCCAAGTACTTTTTATTAACCGCATTCATGTCTTCAATAGGGTCCGCGACATTACCTATCCTTTTACCTTTAGCGTCAATGGGTCTTCTATCATGTAACCTCAGGTACTTCTGATCTAAATCTACCAGAATTTTTGCTATATCTTCTCGGAGTTCAACCCTCAGCGCGTGAGTGACGGTAGTAGAGATACGAATTAACTCAGCTTCCAGATAACTTTTAGTAGTTACATCCCGACTCTCAATCGGCGTCTGACAGTTTTTCAAGATCTTATCTTCCATATCGTAGTTACCGTCGTGTGTGAGTTTAAACCCTATGCCTGGAATACCAGGAGGTCCTTGTTCTAATTCTTCATCGAAAAGCGGGTAGTAGGCAGCCATTTATTTAAATATAAAATAATTTTTTATAGTCATGGACTATAAAAATTAAAAATGGACTATAAAAATGGCTTATAATTTCAAAGTCTTGATCATGGTAATATTTTGATTGTTAATATTTAAGAAGCATTTCTTGTGCTCTTTTAAGATGAAGTAAAAAACATAATCTTTGGGGGCAGCGTTCCTTAACCTCCAGTTAAACTCAATCATTAAGTTATTCGTATCGGTATAGTTTTGATGATGAGAGAGATTAAAGCAGATGATTGGATACAACTTACCAAAATTCGAATAATTGACCATACAACCTGTTTCAGACGTGATGGTGTTGAGTCCAGATTCCAAAAAGGCTGTGTATAATCGATTATAATCACTTTTCTCAAAATCCATCATGTAACTGACAATTGGCACTTTTACATTGTTGATCATTAACCAACATTCCGTCATATCTAAGTTATCAAACAGCATGTTATTGTGCTTCGAATTTTCGTATCTTTCAGTGTACTGAGGAATTACGTACAAAGATAAGACTTCATCAGAAGTAGCTTTTATGGTATAAGAGCCGCTAGCGTTTTTATAGAAAATATTAGACTTTACTATGCTGTGTTGGTTCCAGTTTATTTCTACATCCTTATTCGATAACTTTAATTCGTTAAATATTGAAGCCGCCGCATTTTTAAATCGTACGTAAGGTAGCCAGAGTGATAAATCTTCTACAACGACTTTATAGATCTTATGTTGCTCGTTGGTGTACAGCATATTTAGACTGTGATTTCTCTGGAACTCAAATTTGACTTGGAACCCCGTGATTACTTTTTTATATTCACGGAAGAAATCAAACACGTACTTTAGTGGGATCCATATAGTTACAACCTTGCTATTTTTAGTAAATTCGCTTCTTTCTGTAAATCCCTGGTTATGGTTCTCATTAATTCCGAATTTTTCGAAAAACTCAGTAATCTTTGTGGTATCTACTAACGTGCCATCATATTTCAAGCGTTCTCTATCAGCTGTGTCCGACGTATCAGTGTAGAACAGCATATTTGTAGCTTCGGCAGAAGAATAGTCAGGCGTAAAATGTATTAAGCCCAACACTTGTCGCATAAGAGCGGTATAATTAATGTTGGATTCTATTTCAGTGGTTCCTAATGTAAACCTGTTAGCATTGATCAAACCGCCTCCATTCACGAGAGCTACATTATCATTCACTATGGCAGTACCATCATTGTTAACAATTTTCAATTTTTGCTGTAAATAACCGTTAGAGTATAAAATGTTGGCGTTGGTGTCTTGAATAAAGAAATGGTAAGAGGCATTTTCCATAGAATTATCACTATTTTCATGCCTTACCTCTCTATATTCGAAACTTTCGATGTCATCATCGAAATAATAATTGGTGCTGTTTAATTCAAATATTTTATTCATTTATTATAAAATAATTTTTTTTCTTCTCCTCAATTTAATAGCTATATGGCTATTAAATCGAATTTAGAAAAACTTTAGTCCAGCTCCATGTTTTTTCTTCTTTGATAATATCTCCTTTATTTTATCCTGCACATACTTACCTTCTAGTTCGGCCTCCTGCAGGACTGGTACGTCGGAAAAGAACCCTCTACCTTGTATCTTCTTACTCTTTCTTTGAAGTCTGTGTTTATTCATTTCTTTATTATAGGGCGATAAAATTGTATTGTACTTCTTGCTTATTGAGCGGAATTAAATCACCTCTATGATTGGTTACTTGCATTCTGATTCGGTAAACACTATCCATTCGAACAGGGTAAAACAGAGGTTTGTCAAATGATTTTATAATCTGACTACCTGGACGATTACTGTTTGTAAATGAATAGATGACGTTTGTAGAGTTGAAACCGTTGATATACGCCCCCTCTGCGACATCGCAATGTATATAAATGTTATCGTTTCCCCCAGATAAGTCAGCAATGTACTTTCCTACTTGTTCAAGCTCTTCGTGGATTTTAGGCTCGAAACCTAAAAGTTTATGCAGGTTTTTGGTTTTCGTTAAATCGATCTTATACCCGTCTATTAACTTAATGGCTATTCGCTGTCGTTCCTCCACTATTCCGAATTGTATCGGCGGATCGCTTCCAAAAAAATTAATCATGTAACGATTCAGCCCCTTGATAGTGTAATTTCCATCTGGTATCGTCAAATTTAACCACTGCTGACCATCAAAGTATGAAAATTCCTCATCTTTGATATTATCCCATGAAACGTACATCGAAAAGGACTGAAGGGCAATCTGTTTAAAGGTGAAAGGTCTAGTGTATTCAATCGTAAAATCTTCTGATTTTTCCGCGTTTTTAGAATCTAATATCAATAGAACCATTTTATTTATAGAGAACATTTTTTTCATTGAAGTCGCTGGGTTCTTGGGTAAAAGAATATAGCACATCTACAACTGGTTTACCCTTGTTTCTTTCACGAATGTACTTCATACAAAAGTAGCCGCATTTGACGGAAGCAGGGTGCTGTAGAAAGCTCGAGTTACACCCGATATTTTTCTTTCCAGAAGTCAGTAGATACTTCTTAATGTTAGGATGAATTTTGTAGACGTGTTCTCCAAAAGGATCAAAATACTCAACAAAGTTATTTTTAGGATCGTTATAGTAGCAGACCCAGTGCGTACCAGGTCCTGTGACAATGTCCAGATTAATAATACCGTTTTCAAACCGACTCATCTTTTTAGGCAACAGATCGGAAGTAAAGACGCCCCTAAACCCCTGTTCATGTTTCATATTTTGTTCAATTACTTCGTCTGATATTCCCAGTTTTGATAGACGCCCTTTCCAGTGGGTCTTTTTTTTACACATCCAGATCCTGAAATTTTTTCCAAAGCTTTCTTTGCTCCATATCCAGCCGCCCCACTTGCAGCACCTAGTGCTAAAGCCTTGGCCCCAGCAATTAACGCAGGTAATAGAAAAGGTAGAAAACCACCCGTTTTCTGGAGCTGCGTCTTACTGATAGTGATACGCTTCCCCTTCCCAATTTGAGCTATCTGTGTTCGAGTTAAATGTATATCTTTGTTGGGGGCTTTTGCCTTATCTATTTGTAGAGATACTTCTTCTCCTTTCTGGTATGCAGATTTTAGCTTAGCAATCTGATGATCGCTTAAATGTATTTTAGTTTTTATGTAATTACTCATTTATTTAATGAAAAATTTTTGTAGTATTGTTTTACTTGCTCGTTGTTCATAGCTCCTTCTCTCAACAATGCATCCAATAAATCAACGACTTGATTGTGTAACTTTTTACTTTTGGACCCTTTACATATCTTATCAGTAAATCGGGCTAAAATTTCCATTTTGTCTTCTACTCCTTTACCGATATAAATTTCTTTTCTTTGCAAGTCTCTGAGTCGATCCCGATAATCTCCTAACGTAGTCATATGATCTCTCAAATAATCAGCCTTAGCTAATAAGCGATCTTCTCTTTCTTCATCATTTTTAGTCATTCGAGACATCTGACTCATAATGTTTCCTTTTTGACGAGACATTTTTAGGTAAGTATCATTTACTTTACTCATAATTTCTTGCAAAGTTTCCTTGGTCTCATGGTACAATTTTGAGGGTCTTGGAAAGTTATTTTTCTCTAAAAACTCTACATCCAATTTTTTATCAAAATCATAGACTTCTAAAGGCGGTTCAATAGCTAGAGGAATGTGATCAACAGCATCTTTTATAGCCTGAATATTCTCCTTTCGATTAATTTCTTGTTCTTGTAGCTTTTCAGTTACAGGCTTGTGAAAGTCCGATAGTGCTTTCTGGATACCTAATTTTTGCTCTAGTTGTTGTTCGTTGTTTTTTCTAATTTCAGCCTGAAGCTTATAAACTTTAAGTTCATATTCAACTTCCTTTCTTAATTTCTTATTTCGTTCTTTTTGTATAGCATTCATCTTTATTATTATGCAAAAAAAATTTTTACTTAAGCAAATTATATATTTTTACTGAAGCAAATTTTTAACATTAAATAAAGATGATTCAAATTAAAAATTATACAGAAGTAGAAGAACTTGTCGATGCAAATCAACATTATTTATTACCTAAACACCCTTTCAGACTTCTAATCGCTGGAGCTTCAGGTACTGGTAAAACGAACTTATTGTTGAATTTTATATACGATTATCTCGAATTTGATAATTTGTTCGTTTGTGCAAAAGATATGTACGAACCCAAGTATGGTAAACTGAAAGAAAAGTACACAATGTTTGAGGGCGTGGATATTGACTCGATAAAGTACCCCAAAAAGAAGAAGAAAATTATCCTAGAGTTATATGAAAGATTCGGCAAGAAAGGAACTTTATTCTCCTCTGATACAAAAGAATTTATAAAAGTGGATGACCTGGACCCATCTTGTAAAAATGTTGTTGTCTTTGATGACTGCATGACTGACAAGGACCAGAGGAGCATAGAAGATTTTTTCATCAGAGGTCGGAAGAAAAACGCCTCAATCATTTATCTTTCTCAATCTTATTATAGAACACCCATTGTTATCAGAAGAAACTGTAATTACTTGATATTTTTTAATATTCAACCGAGGGAGATTCAACAGATCATAAGAGAGATAGATGGTAGTTTGACAAAAGAAGAATTCAGTAGATTATATAAAAAGTGCATGCAACAGCCGTATGATTTCTTTATGCTTGATTTAGTTAATCCGGCTCTGAGATATCGGAAGAAATATTTCACCCCTATAAATAAAGATGGAAGAATACTTGCTAAAGAAAATTTACGTATATAGAAAGAGCTACCACCACTACCATAAAATTAGTGTCACTATGACCGTTAGCAAGTTCGTTTTAAGTTCATTGGGTTTATCAGCTTTTGTACTTGTTCCCTTAGCTGCTCTGAGCTTAAGCGTCGGTATTGTTGAAGTTCTTGATAAAGCTTTGAATATCGCGGAAAGGAAAGAAGAGTACAAACAGTCTTACAAGTTTTACAAACAGCTGCTCAATTCATACAAATCGAATACCCTATCAGAAGAGGAAGTGTATAAGCGAGAGGAGGATTTCATCAATAATTTAGTCTACTTACCCAGAGAAAAATATATGAAACAAACCCTGCTGAATGGATATCAATTTGTGAGTAAATAATTTTTTATATATAAATAAATGTGTGGTAAAAAGACTTGCAATAAAGGAAAAGGTGTTGTTAACGCAGCAATTAATAATTTACCGTTTGAAATGCATCTGCCAGGGCATCAATTTACAGGACCAGGAACTCAACTGCTCAGAGGAAAAACTAGACTGAACCCCGATTTAACATATAAAGAATGGAGTAAGCCTATTAATAGGGTTGATGATAGTGCCTATAAACATGACGTGTGCTACATTAAAAACAAAGATACCGAAACCAGAAACAAAGTGTGTGACTCAAACATGATAAAAGAATTGGACGACATTCCCAATCCAAGTTTTCGTGAAAGGCTAGATAGAGCTGTTGTGAAGCCTATTATCAAAGCAAAGAAGACATTTGGAATGGGCTCAAAAATATATTGTCTCAAATGTAAAACACACACCGACACTAAAGATGAACAGCATGTCACCTCTAAAAACGCTAGACCTATGTTGAAAGGTATTTGTGTGGGTTGTGGTTCTAAGAAGTGCCGTTTTTTACCGCTGAAGGGGTAACTGAGAAGGGTTGCCCCGAAAAGGTTTATTACGATCCCGAAACAGGATTTTGTGGTATAAATGTACTGAGCAGAAAAACTGGTTTAAGTCGAAAAGAAGTCTCGGATTTTTTACACCGACAGGATGTATACACAAAGCATAAACCACTTATCCGTAAGTTCAAAAGAAGGAGAATTTACGTGTCACATATCGACGACCAATGGCAAGCTGATTTACTGTTTGTCTATAAATTTGCGAGAAGTAAGTTTAATGATGGTATCAAGTACTTATTAACAGCTGTTGACTGTTTCAGTAAATATGCATGGGCTGTTCCTCTAAAGGATAAATCAGCAGAAGAAGTAACTCAAGCATTTAAAAAGATCTTCAAAGAAAGAATACCTGAAAGGGTTCAAACAGATAAGGGTTTAGAGTTCGTCGGAAAAACAACTCAAAAATTATTCAAAGAAAATAATATCCAATGGTTCACTACAGAAAATGTTGAAATAAAAGCTGCTATGGTTGAAAGATTTAATCTCACTCTTGGTAATAAAATAAAGCTCTACTTGTGTGCAAATAACACTGAAAGATACATAGATGTATTGGATCTATTAGTGAAGAATTACAACAACTCATACCACAGAAGTATAAAAATGACTCCTGTTGAAGCCAGTCTAGAAGAAAACAGTAGTGAAGTCTACCACAATTTGTTTAAAGAAAAGGTCATACGTAAACATAAATACCAGGTAGGCGATAAAGTAAGAATATCTATATATAAGTCTACCTTCAGAAGGGGTTATCAAGCAACTTTTACAGATGAAATATTTGTCATATCTGAAGTATTAGAAACCGACCCAATCACTTATAGAGTTCAGGATTTAAATAATGATGGGGTTATAGGCACTTTTTATGAATATGAATTAGTAAAATATGATAAGAAAGACAATGTGTATAAGATTGAAAAAATCATCAAAAAGAAAGGGGACAAATATCTAGTTAAATGGTTAGGTTATCCTGAGACTAGCTGGATTGATAAAAAAGATTTAGTTAATTAATTTTTAATAGCTTATTCGGCTATTAAAAATTATAATCACTTATCGGGGTCATACCTCAGCTCTTCGTGACATGTTGTTCAGACGTATCAGCCGTTTTTTTTAATTTATAGGGTAAAAACTCCAATTTAATGCTTCGAAGATGGTTCTGCAGATTTCTTCATTCTGAATAAGCGTCTTCTTGAGTTTAGGTAATTTAACTAGAAGGCGTGAAATATAGATGTCGTAACCTCTTTTCCGTAACATATGGTATAAGATATAGTCTTTGCTGATTATGTTTTTTCGCTCTGGGTACATCTCCTCATATTTATGGATAAAAGAAGAAAAGTCGTTCAAAAGCTCTTCTTCTTCAAAGGGTAGGTTATGCAAACCTAACCATTTAGCCAGATTTTTCATTCGATGTTTTCGCCTCTGTTGTTTCCGCATGTTTAAATACATATCGAGATTACTGATAGGGGGTTTATTTGGATTATACCTCAGCTCTTCGTGACATGCTTGGCAAATGTACCAGCCATCATCATTTTGAATTACATATTTGTGTTCACATTCATGAGTTTTCAAGTCTCCGTCTGAGGTAAATTTATTGTCCAGACCTAACATTCTTATTAGTTCCAACATTTCCTTCGATGTTTTGTCTTCGATCATTATATTCTTTTATAAGTTTGACAATTTTTTCAAACTGATCATGCAACTTTTTTAAAGATTTTTTCACTTCTGAAATGTCATCGCTATAAACATCTAATTGAACATACTGATAAAGAATTCTATAGTGATATATCTCAGACTCAATTTCATTCATTTTATTTATATCTTTGTTTTCTTTAAATCAGATAAAATACGAAGCAGTTTTATTTTCCGCTTGGAGAGTTTCGACCTTGTTTTCTACTTCCTGCTTTCATAACGTCTGTAGCGAGCGCTGACCTTGACTAACATCTCTTCCTCTTTAAAGAAGAGTTCTCTCAGAGGTAGAAAAAAGCGGAGATTACGAGAATCAAAGGGAGATGGCAGCACTATATGGATGGGAATAGTATTTATTTTTCGCGATTGATTTTAAGCATTTTATTCTATATTTTTTAATCAGATATACAATAGTGATAGATATTTTGAAGAATTCTTACATTATAAGAGGGAAATAACTTGTTTAAAGTGCTATTTTTGAAGATTTTCGTCTGTGGTGTAATGGTTAAATTAAAGGTATGTTTATATTTTGATGGGTACCCATGGCGAAACGGTTAGCGCGCAGACCTATTAACATCTAGGTCCCAGGTTCAAATCCCGACCTCTCCCAGGTTGTTAATCAATCCGGGTTGATGGTTTATTGAACTATACCGAGCCAAAAATGACATGTCAGCTTGCTTTAGTCGTTGTTCCAATAAAGCAGCACTCATCGATACTAAGTGGTGGGCGGGCCCGACGCTAGGCGTCAAAGTCTTACAGTGTTGTCCTTATATGTTGTTTGTAAGCCTCAGTGGCGGTTGGCTCAGAGTGTATTTGGTCTTGAATTCGGCTCATCAAGAAGGGCCCCTTGGTGGGTCGAATTTGAGATTGAATATACTCTGAGCCTACCGGGGGGCATTTTGCAAAAATTTTTAGGAGTTATGGTGGCCATCGTCTCAAAAGCGGCATATTCTCGGGACTATGCCGCTTTTAGATTTTCTCACTTCCATTAGAACACCTACCCCCTAAGCATGCCCCTTTTAGAATCTGCGGGTCCGTTAAAAAATGATACCCCAACAACATTTTAAGCACTTAAAGAAAAGAATTCTAATGTTGAGAAAGAACAAAAACCATGGAACTGTTGGACAAACTAAACGCAATTAGTACATTGGAAGGAAGTTTCAAGAAGATGCATGAGCTCAATATCGACGAAAAATACCCTGTCATGGAAATTAAACAGGTCAAAACCAAGTATGGTGACAAACTAGTAGTGGAGTTAGAAGACGGCTCAAAATTGTATCTACCGAAACGATGCGATAAAAAAGCGTCCGACTATATGGAGCTTAATGAGATCGTAAAGAGAAAACCTCTATACTTTGTATATTTGGGAGCTAAAGATGTCGGGAAAGCACAACCAGGGCAAATGTTTAAATTTGAACAATAAATTTTCTTTTAATGGTATCATAACCATTAAAAAATATACACCGATTTTCAGGCTGGTGATTTCGCAACTGGGCAAGCCTCATTTGCTTCAGTAAAAGCTGCCGCTGTGGTCGCAGCAGCTGCGACCACCTTTTTAGGGCTCAGCGACTTTTCGCTTGCTCGCTCCGGAAAATTGGTGTGGTTGATATAGAGCCATCACTTTTCTCGGAAGGTGCTTGCGCTAGAACCTTGCTAATGGCTGATTTTGATACCATTGCTTGTTTAATTTGTATGGCTGAAATAGAGCCATCACTTTTCTAAAAGGGGTGTAGCTTTAATGGAGGTCTTTACCCCATTGTTTAATCGTATTTGTATGGGTGATATAGAGCCATTACATTCTAAAAGTGGGTGGAAATTTTATGGGTGATATAGAGCCATTACATTCTAAAAGTGGGTGGAAATTTTATGGGTGATATAGAGCCATTACATTCTAAAAGTGGGTGGAAATTTTATGGGTGATATAGAGCCATTACATTCTAAAAGTGGGTGGAAATTTTATGGGTGATATAGAGCCATTACATTCTAAAAGTGGGTGGAAATTTTATGGGTGATATAGAGCCATTACATTCTAAAAGTGGGTGGAAATTTTATGGGTGATATAGAGCCATTACATTCTAAAAGTGGGTGTTGTTTTTATGGGGTTTTGAGAGCCATTGTTTTTTAAAGGGGGGTAAGGAAATTATGGCGGTTTTCATACCATTGATATCTAAAAGTGGATACGATTTTAATGGAGGTTTTGCGACCATTACTTTTGGTAAAGGGGGTCTGGTTTTTATAGGGTTTGAGAGCCATTGGGTGATCGCATTTGTATGGATAAAATAGGGCCATTACGTTCTAAAAGTGGTGTGGTTTTAATGGGTGGGTTTCACACCATTGTTTTTAAAAGTGGGTGGGAATTTTATGGATAAAATAGAGCCATTACATTCTAAAAGTGGGTGTGGTTTTAATGGGAGGTTTCACACCATTGTTTTTAAAAGTGGGTGGGAATTTTATGGATAAAATAGAGCCATTACATTCTAAAAGTGGGTGTGGTTTTAATGGGGGGTTTATGGCTGTGGTCCAGCTCTCTCATGTGCACACTACTAATGAAAGTTATAAAACTTTTGGTAACGTCATGCGAAATACAATTAATTTATCAGCGGAGGAGTAGATACTTTAAACATTGGACTACTGTAACAATTATATTTCCTTCTATATTTTGCATTTTTTGTCAGTAGATCCCTGTATTAATAAGGAGATGATACATTATGATACAGGTGTTTCTGAAAAATATGAAATTTAGTCGTACTTTCCTGTTACATATCTTAATAATATTTACTATAGCTGTTCAAAATAGTACTTTCAAGCTTTCAACGTCTATTATAACTTCTAACATATTAAAATATTTCAATGTATTATTATGAACATATAATATTTTTTTTCTTCTGGAATTTTTCGCCTCTTTCGAAGACCAGACGGAGAGAACACCCGTAAATTCAATCTCTCCCATGACGTCAGTCTAGGGTTGCCACAAGATGAAGCTAAAAGAAAGGTTTCCTGATTAGGCGATTTATCACCAATTTCGTTACATTTGGCGACTTCTCGAAGGTTCAAGAAAGACCGCGAAATAGCGAGTATTTAGCGAGATAGAGAGAATGCTAGAAGTTTCTATAGAGAGACTATAAAAGGAATCATCATTCCGCTGGAGTGGCAGTTCACGTGAGGCGACCTACATTGAACTGTGATTTTTGTCAATGTTTTGAGAATAGTAACGTCTGTTCTGTAAAATGATTTTCACTGAGGTGAAAACTCTGGAGTCATAAGTTTCTACAATTCGACAAAATTTGGAGTTCACGTTGTGGACCAAGTGGCTGTGAAATATTCAGTGAAATCTGCATCCTGACGCTGCCAATGCATGTTTTTGTTTCTTCAGTAATTTGGATCTTGCGGTTATAAATGCCTGGGTAGTTCTTAAGAAAACAATGGATGTCAAAGGTGCCAAAGACACTATATTTTAAAAAAATCTGATGTGGGAAGCACATGACTTTCCTTATATAATGCAATGAATCTACTACTTTTACAGTAAAAAAAATAGATTATTTTTATAGTAGATATTTATATTTTTCCCAAGATATTAAAATTTCGTCAATGAGTCGTCATTTTCATTGATTTAGTGTCATTTTTATCCATTTGGTGAGTTTTTCATTAATTTAGCAACATTTAAAAAAGGCGCCAAGTTGGCGACATTTCATCAAATTCGTCGCCAAAATATCGCCAAGCGTTATAGACGGAGAAATAAGTTATTCTTATAGCAGATAGATTATTGGCGCTCAAATACAAAAGTATTACTCAAAGTATCTTTTTTCATGAATGGAACAAGCTATATCCACGAGAATGATGTCACCCAATTTATCGCATGGTATTGCATATGAAAAGTGAACATGTTTCTCATTAGGAAATATTTTTTTTATTTTATATGACTTTTTGATAATTTTTTTGAAAAATGTTCAATATATCAAGAACGGTTCATGTTAGTATTCTAAAATTTATGTCAATCGTTTTCTAATGAAAAATTACATAAGAAATTTCTATTTGCATAACTTTATTAGAGGAGGTTTTGATTTTTTGACGATTTTTTCAAAATTTCACTTGCATATTTAAGGGGTTCTGAACATTCGATTGCGTATAAAAACAATAGGCTTCCAGTGTTTACGGATTGTGATTTTTTTACCAAATTTCGTTTGAATCGGTCTATTTGTTCGTCAGTTATCGTCTCCACAGACTCACTGACACACACACACACACACACACACACACACACAGACATCACTTCAAAAATTTTCGATTCGTGATCAGGGATGCTTGAAACGTGCTCTCCTGTCGAAAACTCGAATTCGAATTTTTGACCCCGTCACTATACTTTCCTTATACATTATTGCATATAAGGAAAGTAATTAGCAGAAGTGCGAAGAGATAAACATATTTCAAAAAAGCCGAAATTTATCATCTCAGAAGTTTAAAACAAGCGCAAACGTTCGAAGTAAAGTATTTCAAAGACAATAAAACTAACACTGTTTATAAAATATGTTTAAAATTTGCGTGTGAATAGGTTTAGGACAAAAACAGACCAAATCCACAGCACACTTTTTCTGGAGTGCTGGAATAAATAGCTCAATGTAAGTAATAACATTGAATTTATATCGATAATTTCTGACAGCATTGTGATTTATTATCTTTTAATGGGTTGTTTCCAAACTATGCAGAACTTTGTTTCTAAATTTAAATTGATCATTCCTATATACATAATTTGAAAGAAGCTTGGATACAGGACATATTTCGTTTTGTACTTACTGTGAAAGTGTTTTCAATGAATTTTGAAATTCAAGTTTCTCTAGATGTTATTCAGCCACTGCATTTCACATTACGAAAAAGTCCAAAAGATAAACTATATTAATCACAGAAACCTTTTCTGTGTGTGTGTATCGCATAGAATGCGAAGATAAGATCAATGAAGTCAATGGTATGATTCCGATGAGGTAATTCTAGGTATGTTGAAAGCGTGGTAATATTAGTGTTAAACGTTATCAAATGTTCGAATGAAATTTTGAAAAGCAGTTAAAAATCAGAACCTTCAAAAATGTTACATAAAATATCATTTTTTATGTAATTTTTCATTGGAAAACGGATTACCTAATTTTTAGAAATCTAGTCTAAACTGTTCTCGAGATATGGATAGCTTTTTAAATAAATTTTTAAAAAATCCTACATAAAATTAAAACGTATTAACTATCGTGAAATAAGTTTAATTTTTATATGCAATATTATGCGTTAAATTTGTTAACATCATTCTCATGGATTAGTTGGTTCCATTCGCAAAAGAAGATACTTTGTTTAATAGTTTTTATTTTTGCACCCAACAATTCCCTCGTAGTCATTTACTTATATTAAAAACGCCATTCTCTGTCAATTTATGAGATTTGACGATAAATTTGGCAATCGTCTCGACTGACCTGGTGAAATGTTTCATATTTGGCAATTTTCGTATAATGGTGCCAAATTGACAAAAATAATGTCAGTTGGATGAATTAATTATCAAAAAATTTTAATATATGGACAACATTGCATACCGTGGTTGCTAACTATTTTGATAGTTTTCAAGTTAGAAATATGAAAAATATAAGTTAATTATGTACTACGAATTAGTTTTACATGTCGTCAATCGAAAATGGCCAAATGTATAATTCAGCGTTAAAAATTTTGCTCCTTGGATCTTATACACCATTTTTCCAAGACAGAAATAAATTCACTCTGAAAGAAATAAATTCATTGCGTTATGTTAGGAAAATCGTGTGCGGGCCACAGATTTTTTTCATTTTTTATGATGAAGAGACACTATAAAAGATAATGATCTTTATATCGGTGTCATCACTTAATCCTCTCCGAAATGTTAAAGTTAATGAATACTAAATTAGTAATTTTGGAATTTTATAATTTTTAGAAATGAACAATTTTGAAGAAGTTTTGTAATAAAAATAATATTATATGACTAACAATTAGAGTAAATAAAACTCCAAAATAACGTTTCGTCTTTCAGCAAGTTTTAGGTAGCAACAGCATCCAGAATACTAAAAAGTGTTCATTTACAAATTGGTTATTGTGTTTGTTTGCAGAGAGAGAAATGTATTTACAAATAAAAAAATTCACGTGTATTTTATATCGCTCGTTTCTTAGTATGGTAATAAATAAATTCATCCTGATAACATTATTATTTCGGGAAAAAATGAATAAAAGTTTAAGAAACGAATTTCACTAGGGGCTCAAAACTTTACAAACACATGATTAAGTAACTACTAGATTAAAAGAATTCCTTGAAAATCGGTATATGAGGTTAAAATTTGGTGTAGATTCAATATTTGGCGACAAAATTGAGTGTTACAATTGAATCTTATAAAGAAGGTGCGCACTTAGATATGAAGACAAACCCTTATACATATATTATGCATATGAATTTGTAGAGGGTATTATCCCTAATCGGATGTTTTTTTTTAATTTATTGTACTAGGAACGATGCACGAATAACGAATAATGGATCCTTGTTTTACGCAACTGTATATTCGTCCATGATTAATCGTTATCATATCCACACTTCACAGACACATGCACACACATGCACACACATGCATGCAAACGAAAGTTTTACCAAAAGTGCTGGAAATGCACTTAGGATATTTTGAAACTTACTCTTTCGTCAAAATTTCGTATTCCAAAATTTTGGGGAACACAATAATATGGCTATACGATTGCATTGTAAAAAATGTATATGAAACTGCTCAAACAAATAAAACATGGGATGTTTGCCGTTTCCAAACGTTTTTGTACATTTATAATTCCGAGCCATTTGGAAAACTTTCAGAACATATATCTAAGAATAGCATTCCACATAATCAATGCAAATGCATTATACTTAGAAATAATTACCCAGCAAGAACTTTTGTTGTGTAAAATATCCTAAGTATTTTCTCTAACATCCCTTTGGGTTACAGCCAGAGATGTTGACATATTTTTCCCCGCAGAAAATCACCAAAGCATTCCTCGAGAATCATTAAGATGGAACGAGGCTTCGAGAGATATATATGCCTGTCAAAGAATACATAGATTTCATTAAAGACAAATATCATACTTGGCTTACAGCATAACTCATATATTATGTGTATAAAGATATAATGAAAGATAATACCATTTTCACTAAGATAATGTATGCGATAAATATCGCGGGAAATTTGAATTGCAGTGTTTGATATATTTACCCGCTTTGAGAATTTCTGAATTCGATTTGAATAATTTGAAAGAATATTACTGCACATGGGACAAAAAAAGTGAAATAGAACCAAATATAGCCGTACTGCAAATAGAACAATGCCTTCCGTGATGAACTTCCTGGGAAAAACTAAGCGCTATTTATACTATATTACATAGTATGAAACTCATGAAATCTCAAAACGCACAGCCTTTGAATAACGGACAACATTTGATACAGGATTAGAGTCTGAAAAGGATTTAAAAACTATTGGAAATTATTCAAAGAATCCAGTTATCGAACCATTTTTCAGCAAATTGACCCAGTTTTACATTTGATTATTTTTTTTAATGTATAGGTTCTTGTATTTTGTATTTATCTCTTTGTGATTTAATATATTTTTTCACTAGAAGTCTGGTTTATGTAAATTTAAACTGTTCCGCATCTGCACGGGCTAAATATCATCATCAAATAGTAGGGTTTGTATTATTTTGCCTGCAGCTGATTGGCCTAAGCCACTTAAATGCACTAAAGGTTTTAATGTATTCTAATAAGTCTGAAAAAGAAAATTCGTAAGATTTCAGTATAACATGTTTCGTTCTACACTGTAAAAAAAGCAATGTTAATTTTACAGCAAAAAGTCCTGGCAAATTTGGGCGTCAGGACTTTTTGCTGTAAATTTTACTGTACTACTGTAAAATTCCATTACACTTTTGCTGTAATTTTTGCAGTGTTTATTACTGTAAATTTTACAAAAAATCGTAATTTTTACGGCAGTTTTTATTGTATATTTGCTTTAAACTGTAAATATTACAGTACTTCAGTAAAATTCTACTGCACTTTTTGCTTTTTGCTGCAGCATTTTATACCATAAATTTTACAAAAAATTGTAATATTTTACGGTATTTTTTACAATGCTTTAAACTGTATATTTTACGGTACTTCTATAAAATTCTACTGCACTTTTTGCTGTATTTTTTACAGGTTTTTATAGTGTAAATTTTACAAAAACATGTAAATTTTCACAGTGCTCTATACTGTATTTTCTGTAGTATGCCTGTCAAATCCCACTGCACTTTTTATTGTATTTTTTTTTACATTGCTTTATACGGTATATTTTACAGTACTCTTCTACAGTGCATTTTACTGTATTTTTATAGTGTTTTACATAATAAATTTAACTGTATTTTTAGAAAATTCTGCTTCACATTTTGCTGCATTTTATATTTTAAATGTTAGAAATATGTCTAATTTTGACAGGATATTTTTAAATAGCTGATAGCATGCTAACCAAGTTTTTTTTTGCATTATTTTAATAGAATATTTTACTGCACCAGTGCTGCAAACATTACTAGTATTAACAACTTTTTACCAGTGCTGCAAACATTTTACAGTATTAACAACTTTTAAATCGCGAACATTACAAAAATAGTTTAGAATATGACTATTTATCACAAATTCTGGCTAATTATTTTAAACCTAATGTAAGTTTAAAACATTTACCATACGATGGTATATTTTAATGATTTTTTTTTTTAAATCAATGTATTTCCATACTGCATTTTTTGTCATCTGTAAAACATATAGAGTAGATATATTGAAAAAAAAAAAAAAATTAATTTAATTTGTTATTTTTCACTTTAAAGAAATATTCATTCAATTGTATGCAGCATTAATGAAATATTTATTAGACATAATTAAAATTACATTCTAATAAAATAATCGGAAATTCGATAAGTAATTGTCTGATTTTTCTGGCTTTAAAGATAAATCTTGTTTAATAATTTAGATATGCAGTTTTGACAATTCTAACTGCTTTGTCTTCAGCTACATATGTGATCTTAAAAGGAAGTTGTACACACTCTTATCGATCCAAATAGCTGCTCTTAGTCCTCTGGACGAGTCGGACGGTCTGGGTCTTCAACTCTCTTCTCGATGAGCCAACGGCCGTACTGTGCTGAAAACACCGGTTCTCGTTAGATCACCGAAGTCAAGCAGCATCGGGCGCGGTTAGTACTTGGTGGGTGACCACCTCGGAACACCGCGTGCTGTTGGCCATCTCGGGTGCGGTATCCCCGTGGTTTGCGCGCTAAGATTTGCACGCTGCCACAAATGCCGCCGTGTTCATGCGGAGTACGATCACGTTAAACATGTGGGTCCGTAAGTCCTTCCGAGAGGTTGGTGGTAGGGGAAGGAGGGTACGGTCCCTGTGGATGCCTCCCCCACTGGGTTCCGGTCTAAATTGGGGGGCACTTCCCGGCCGTCCATACAGTTACCTTACACCTTTCTGGTAGGTCGGACGGTCTGGGTCTCAACAACAACAACACTCTTATCGATCCCCTGCCTTCGGGTTGGTCGTGTGGTCTGAGCTTTCTACACTCTTATCAATCCCCGGCCACACAGACAGCTACCATAAGCCTTCAGGTTGCTCGTGTGGTCTGGATCTTCTACATTTTTATCGATCCGAGAGGTTGGTGGTAGGGGAAGGAGTGTACGGTTCCTGTAGATGTCTTCCCCACTGGGTTCCGTTCTAAATTGGGTGGCACTCCCTGGCCGTACAAACGGTTACCTTACACCTTTCTGGTAGGTCGGACGGTCTGGGTCTCAACGACAACAACACTCTTATCGAATTTGTGTCATTATCAGAGATAACAACAGATCTATTTTATCATGTATATGGGAACCATAAACCTTTTTCCAGGGGAAGGCAAACTCCAGAATAAAATATGCACCATCAAGCTTGATCCCTGTCTTTGTGACCGTTAACATCACAGAGTTTGGAGGTGCAAGTTCCCCCTTTTGCCCTCTCCTATGTGTATAAATTGTGCAAACCTAGTTTCGAAAGTAATACACCAGGATAGGTCAATGTTGAGAAGTGACCCATTGAAATGCATTCGACACTTTAATCCTATTTGTAAGAAATGCCATTTTTTCCCATCGAAAATATTTTTTTCATGCTTGTACATATAAGACTAAAGTTATCAAAGCTATTTGGAATTATACATTTTGCTTAGGGAGCAAAATTTTTCAGCTTATCAAAACTCCCAGTTATAGAAGTTTCGAGTTATCATGGTCTCATACATTTTTATGATATAATAGTTGATACACTACACATCTGATTGATATGCTGGTGCCCTATTCCCATCTACCTATATTGAGATGTTTATAACTCGAAATTCAATAAATTCAACTTTAAAATCAAAAAACAATTTTTTAAACTAATACACAATTTTATGCAGTAATTGATAGTGCAAAAATCTATGGATTCATTTTGAAAAAAAGGAGCACATATTGAAACTGCTAAATTGTCAGTTGTCTTTGTATAAACAATTCAAGCATCTGTACTTCCTTTAAACAGAAAATTAAATACAGGATAATGAAGTATTTGACAAAATCAAAGGCGAAAATATTAAATGCAAAACTTTTATGATATATTTATAATAAATATAAATTTATAAAATATCAAGAACTATAGTAAATTATCTGGAAATTTTAGGTAGGAAATTAAATTTTTTAGGATGTTTAAAATAATGTTTGAAAATGAGGAAGTTTCAAACTATAAGGCAGAATGGGATCCTTACAATATCAATTGGAAATCAATAGTTACCTTGCAGATATTTTACAAATGATTACTAAAATGCTTAAGAAATATAACAAGGACACCTCCCCTCCCCAGTTTAAAAAAAAATTAAATTTAGTAATATGTGCTATGTTATTAGAAAGTTCTTTACCTATAGCAAAATAATATTCCTCAAAAAAGTTTATTTAAACATTAAAATACTATTGAGGAATTTGCGTTTACATAATTATGTTCCATGTCTCCAAAATATGTCTCTATGTATCAACAGATTTTAAAAGCAAAATAGCAGATCAGGGTGTAAAATAACTGGTATCACATCGCTGTTGGTGATACAAAATCTGCTTTCTGTGATGAAATATTAAATATTTATGGTAAAAGTGTGAAACACAATTAAAAAGAATATTGTTGGCTGCAAACTTGCTTTACTTATTGCATGCCACTCATATATTAATACATGCAAATGCTTCATTTAACAGAGATATTTCAAAATCCACCAAAAACAATGACTGAACTCTGTAAACACAACAACATACAGCTTTTGCGAATCCTGTTCTCTAAGCATCCCGATATGCAACTTTGTAGCATTAGCCTCATCTTAGTAGCAGCCAACTTAGTAGCAGCCAGCTTAGTACCAGCTAGCTTAGTAGCAGCCAACAGCTGTAAAAATGCCAAAAAGAAAATAACTTTACAAAATTTCCTAATATAAGCTGTGTAATAAATACTCATATTATGATGTTACTGTTAGTATTAAATGCCAAAGTTGAAATTGAGAATCTTTTCAGTTATGCAATATTCTTTTGCAACTGTTACTAAAAGGTTTAACACCAGAGTTTGTTGATAGTACAGAGTTGATCATACAAATACTAAAAGGAATCAATGTAAAAAATTGAAATAGCAAAATATTAATTAGAAACAGGATCAAGCTTGTACACTGAAAGTACATAACCTCATATTGTGCTGACAAATTTATACATCCTTTTCCCCTTCAAGATGAAATGACTGTATTAGTCACTTCGAAAGTTAAAATTATTCGTCTAGAAGTCTGATTGAACAACATTTGATGTTTTAAATTTTATTTTGGAATAAATATGAAAGAGAAATATAAGTAAAAAGTGTTGGACACCGAAAGGGTACTTTATTTTTGGAATGACACAGACATAAAAAAAGTTACAATTCAAAATTTGAAATGGAATGTGCACTCGTTACTGAGCAACATCCTTTGACTTTTCATTTGATTTCGTTCCATAGCCTGGGTTGATGAAGCACAAACATCTGAAAAATAATACAAATTTATATCCATGCAATAACATCAGTAGTGACATTTAAGTATTTTTATTTTTCATCAACTATTTGCGTAAATTTTAGTAAGTCGGGCCAATTGAGCACTATGAATGAACTTCCTTGCATCACATCATACATGTGAAGTATAAGCTATACTGGTATTGTTCCTTATCGCTTTCTCGTACATTTGCCAGATAATGGCACTGTAAGCACACTACCATGAAGTGAGAATATTTTATTCATATACATTATTTTTGCATTTTTATTTATGTAATGCAGTTAAGCAACCTAACACATTATGAAATACAAATACCTACCCAGAAGAAAAAAATCTCTCTCTAGACATGAAAAAATATAGTCTGTTTTTGTGAAAATGAAGTTATATTTTCAAAACATTATAAAATTTCTATTATTTATTTAGGCACTTAGAATGATTTAGCCGTATTAGATACATATTAGAGCATTATTATAACTTAATATATATTGTTATAGTTATATATTAAGTTTTATGAAAAAATTCACCTTTGAATGATTTCAAAGAACAAAAATTTACCTTTGAATGCCAGTGTGGCAGACACGCCTTCTGGTTACTTTATATTCAAAGAAATACAGTAATTTTTGTTGTAAAAATTCCGTTCTTTTTAAGTGTAACTGCTGTCAGAAAGAATCTGAAAATAAGAAAATCCAATTTGAGCAGCATATGACTTTCCTTATATAATGCAATTAATTGACTTCTTTAACAGTGAAAAAATGAAATATAAGATTCACGGCGGTGTTTTAAATTTTAATTGTACATTTGGAGCTTTTCACGATGACAGCATGTAAAATGATTTCGAAGTACTCAAACATTATATTTCATGCAACTCTAAATTGACAAATATCAATATTAATTGCACCCTCAATAAGCAATATTAACAACATATATCAATATTAATAATTAATTCCTCATTAAATTGTCATTTTTGCAATTTTGATGATGTTTTTTTTTGTTGAACCAGGGAGAAATATCGACGACGATGTCAATGTATGTAATGAAATTTATCTCCCTGGCAAAATGTTTACTAAACAAATTTGAATATATATATATATATATTGTATATATATATATATATATATACATATATATATATATATATATATATATATATATATATATATATATATATATATATATATATATATATATATATATATATTTATATATATATATATATATGAGCCCCACTATTTTGTAGTTCTTACTGTATAATATTACTTTTTAATGCCTTTTCGCATTATTGTTATTTATTTCTTACGATTGGCAACAATAAATCTTTTCTTTTATCCTTTGCGAATGGCAACACTGGTCTCTTTACTATGGGTTCCAATGGTTCGGGAATATGCAGAGTTTTTCCCAGGTAAACTTGTTTTCTTTATTTTTCCATCTTTATGCGTGTTGTCCAAGTAGAAATAGTTTATGGGTATAATCTGTTTATTTTTTCAGAAACATACATATTTTGTATTCATTTTGAGAAAATACTTGGACCTGACGAAGAGTTTTGTCAAAATTAATTAGGCGCAATCCTTGTTCACTTGTATAGCATTAACGATTGCATTTTATTTGGTTTTCTATTCTCGATTCCATACCATCGATATTTGTTGATTATCTTTAGCTTGATGACTCGCTATTTAACACTTCTTTTCATTTTGTAGGTTTCATATAAAGTTAGGATTTTTGAGTTGCAACTTCTCTCTATTCTATCATTGGACTTTCAAACTATTATTATTATATATATGTATATATATATACTGCAATCAGAAATATGAAATACAATCAAATAATTAGGAGGTACATATTATTTAAAATCTATTTCCAAGCACATTAGCACACGACTAATTCTGTGCATTTTTAGAAAACTGTTAATATAATTATGCATGAAAAGGATACATATCACCAATGCAAATGCGTACTACTTGGATATAATTACCTAAGCTGAAATTCTGTAAATTCTTCTTAAAATAACACGAGTGATTATTTTCCAAAACATTCTTATTGTTTGAAGAAAACAATGTTGATGTATTTCTTCCAGAATAAAAAAAAAAACAAAAAAAAATCATCTTGGCATTCCTCAAAAATCATAAGGTATAACAAGATGCCAAACTGTGAAGCTTCCTAACTTATATCTTAGTTCAAACACATAAATAGTACAAGAGTTTTTATATTATAGATTATTGTAATATTGTATTTACTTTACCAGAAATTATAATTTTGTAAGAAAATATATGAATGATTGGTTTGAAAATGCAAAGAAATACATTCGTTGCTAAACATTCATCGCTTACGCGTTTTGTTCCAAGCAGTTTAGCCATGTTTTGCAAACTATAAATATTTTTATACGTGTTTGCGCAATTACTGAGAAATTATTTTTCTGCAAGATATTTTGTACCTAAAATAATAAATATTATTCCTAATATAATTATTATATATGTACCTAAAATACTAAACAATAAATATGTCATGACATTCCTTCGGCTTGCTCCGAAGATGTTGACGTATTTTCCCCGAAGAGAATCACCAAACATTCTTGAAGAATCATTAAGATAACACCAGGCTCGGAGAAAATATTTGTAGATTCAAGAATGCATGTAAATACTTTAATTAAATCGAAATATATTGGTCTCGATTCATTATTGCTTTCCTTCTATACAATTATGTATAAGGAAAGTATTGTGACGGGGTCGAAAATTCGAATTCGAGTTTTCGACGGGAGATCACGTTTCAGAAATCCCTGATCACGAATCGAACATTTTTGAAGTGATGCCTCTGTGTGTGTGTGTGTGTGTGTGTGTCTGTGTATGTGTGTGTGTGTGTCAGTGAGTCTGTGGAGACGATAACTGACGAACGAATGGACCGATTCGAACAAAATTTGGAATAAAAATTAATTACAATCAGTAAGCACTGGAAGCCTATTGTTTTTTTACGCAATCGAATGCTCAGAACCCCCCTAAATTTTCGAGTGAAATTTTGGAAAATCGTCAAAAAGTCAAAACCTCTAATAAAGTTACGCAAATAGACATTTCTGATATAATTTTTCATTAGAAAAGGATTGACATAAATTTTAGAACGCTAACATGAACCGTTCTTGAGATATTTCACATTTTTCAAAGAAAAAATCAAAAAGTTATATAAAATAAAAAAAACATATTTCCATGTTCCAATAAAATATGTTCACTTTTTATATGTAATACTATGCGATAAATTTGGTGACATCATTCTCGTGTATCTAACTTGTTTCATTCATGAAAAAATATCTTTGAGTAATACTTTTGTATTTGAACGCCAATAGTCATTTATCTGCTGTAAGAATAACTTATTTCTCCGTTCATAACGCGTGTCGAGATTTTGGCGACTCATTTGGCGGAATGTCGCCAACTTGGCGACATTTTTAATTGTTGGCAAATTATCAAAAATCTCACCAAATGGATGAAAATGACGCTAAATCAATGAAAATGACGTCTAATTGAAGAAAATTCAATATTTTGGAAAGAATATAAGTATCTACCATAAGAATAAAAATTTTTATAACTGTAAAAGTAGTAAATTTATTGCATTATATAAGGAAAGTTATGTGTTGCCCACATCAGATTTTTTCCAATAGTTTCTATGTCAATAATATAAATAGACATATTTAAAATGATACAAAATCTAACATATTTCTTTACTATAGATTTTGTTGTATTGCTTTTAAATTATCATAAAAATGAGATTTTTAAATTCTTATGTCATTCTATACAGAGAACTTTTAAAATATTCTTAGTACTTTTCAAGACATATTAAATAAATTTCGTATAATTTAAGACGTAATTTATGATATTCGAATAATTTAAGATATTCGTGTGTGCTTGCTGGATTCGATGATTCATAAACGAATGCACGTATCGTTGTAAAATTCTTTGAGTCAATGCATTTAAAAAAATCTGATGTGGGCAGCACATGACTTTCCTTATATAATACAATGAATTTACTACTTTTACAGCAAAAAAATAAGTTATTCTTATAATAGATATTTATATTCTTTCCAAGATATTGAATTTTCGTAAATAAGTCGTCATTTTCATTGATTTAGAGTCATTTTTATGCATTTGGCGAGATTTTCGCTAATTTGGCAACAGTTAAATAAGTCGCCATGTTGACGACATTCCGCCAAATTTGACGCCAAAATCTCGCCAAGCTTTATGGACGGAGAAATAAGTTATTCTTACAGCAGATAAATCACTATTGGCGTTCATCTACTAAAGTATTACTCAAAGTATCTTTTCTCATGAATGGAACGAGCTAGATCCACGAGAATGATGTCACCCAATTTATCGCATGATATTACATATTAAAAGTGAACATGTTTCTCAATAGTTAATATATATTTTTTAATTTATGGGATTTTTTGATAAATTTATTTAAAAAATCTGCAATATCTCGAGAACGGTTCAGGTTAGCGTTCTAAAGTTAATGTCAATCGTTTTCTAAGGAAACATTGCATAAGACATTGTCTATTTGCGTAACTTTATTAAAGGTTTTAATTTTTTGATGATTTTTTCAAAATTTCACTCGAAAATTTTGGGGGTTCTGAATATTTGATTACGTTTAAAAACAATAGGCTTCTAGTATTCATGGATTGTGATTTTTGTACCAAATTTTATTCGAATCGCTCTATTTGTTCGTGAGATATCGTCTCCATAGTCTCACTGACACACACACACACACACACACACACACACACACACACACGCACGCACACATACTTGCACACACACACAGACATCACCTCAAAAATGCTTGATTCGTGATCAGGGATGCTTGAAACGTGCGCTCCCGTCGAAAACTCGATTTCGAATTTTCGACCCCGTCACAATACTTTCTTTATACATTACGTATATAAGGAAAGTAAAAAATTCACCTCGATTAAGTTTTGTGTGTTTCGCATGACTAGAATATGAATTATTTGAATGTTAATATTTTATAGAGTTAATTATAGTGGCATACATTAAATATTTACTAGTTGTAAGTAAATTTCTAGTTTCCACCATCTTCTTTTATTGAAAATGACTGAAATTGCCTGCTGTTTAACTGATAGGGATACAATATTTGGAATGATAAGTATTCATTTAGAGAATGAAACTGTTTACTAATTGTAAGCAAATCTCTAGTTTCCTTCCATCACTTTTTAATGAAAATGACTAAAATCGCCTGCTGTTTCAAAGTATTGAAAGGAATATTCGTGGATTTTGATTCGAAGTTTGAACTTTCGATGACGTTTCACGACGTTTCTGATAGGATCGAAGACGATGGACAATAACATAATACCATCTAAGTAGTTCTAATGAAAAAAACAAGTATTTCCTCAACACGGAAATGAACCGAAAGCTACTTGCATTATCACAAAAAATGTTTCATAAATATCATTTCGCTAAAAATATAATTTTGAAGCAAATATTGTTCATTCCTTGTAAATTCTTAAAGGGACATCAACCAGTAAATTTCAAAATGTAAATCAGTTATGCATAGAACGAAATTTCAAAAACAGGGAAATATTCACATTCTATCTGTTTCTTTAAAAAATTCAGGTAAATAAAAATATCGCGATAATATGATTTGAAATTAAAATTTATTTAGAATCAATTTCTTTAAAATAATTGAATTTCAATTCGATATTTAAAGAAAGTTTAGCAAGTTTGTGCCTATAAATATGCCAGTCATTATATTCCGAATTATATATTCGAATTATTATATTACTTTCCCTGCAATAGATGGTAATGTACAGGGAAAGTATTGGAATCATGCCGAAAATCGCAACTCGAGTTTTCGACGGATCTACACGTTTTGGGACCTCTGGAACACGACAAAACTATTTTTAGCGCGACGTCTGTGTATGTGTATGTGTGTCTGTCTGTCTCGAAAACTAATGTTACAAATTTCATAAAATTTGGTACATAAGTCACTTGTATGTGACCCTGGTGCAGATTAGTTTTTGGTACAATTCGAGATAAATGGGCCACCTTTATTTGGAAATGGACCACAAAAATTGCCTGTATCCACTCTGGCTAAAAAGAACTAATTGACAAATTTTACAAAAATTTAGTACATAAGTCACTTGTTTGTCACCCTGGTACTAATTAGATTTTGGTACGATTCGAAAAAACAGAATCTGCCTTTTTTGCGAAATTGACCTCAAAACTCGTCAAAATCTAGAAAAAAAACAACGTATGCTGAAATATATCAATTAAATGCTTCTTTTATACGTAATTTTTGACGATCAAAAGAATAAGAATAACCTTATTACACTAGGGCTAGCCGTTCACGAGATATTTCAGTTTTTCGCCACATCACTTTTGAAAAAAATCTGATGTTTGCAGCACATGATTTTCCTTATATAATGCAATGAATTTATTACTTTTACAGATAAAGAAAATGTTATTCTTATGGTAGATACTTATATTCTTTCCAAGATATTGAATTTTTTTTCAATTAGTCGTCATTTTCATTGATTTAGGGTAATTTTTATCCATTTGGAGAGATTTTCGTTAATTTGGCAACATTTAAAAATGTCGCCTAGTTGGCGACACTCCGCTAAATTCGTCACCAAAATCTCACCAAGCGTTATGGACGGAGAAATAAGTTATTCTTACAGCGGATAAATGACTATTCGCGTTCAAATACCAAAGTATTACTCAAAGTATATTTTCTCGTGAATGGAACAAGTTAGATCCACGAGAATGCTGTCAACAAATTTATCGTATGATATTAGATATGAAAAGTGAACATGTTTCTTAACAGTTAATATTTTTTTTAATTTATGGGATTTTTTGATAAATTTATTTGAAAAATGTACAATATCTCAAGAACAGTTCATGCTAGCGTACTAAAGTTTATGTCAATCGTTTTCTAAGAAAAAATTACATAAGAAATGTCTATTTGCTTAACTTTATTAAAGGTTTTGATTTTTTCAAAATTTCACTGGAAAATATAGGGGGGGGGGGTTCTGAACATTCTATTGTGTTTTAAAACAATAGGCTTTCTGTATTCACGGATTATGATTTTTGTGCCAAAATTCATTCGAATCGCTCCATTCGTTCGTGAGTTATCGTCTTCACAGGCTCACTGACACACATACACTTTCACACACTCACACAGACATCACTTCAAAAATGTTCGATTCGTGATAATGGATGCTTCAAACGTGCTCTCCCGTCGAAAACTCCGATTCGAATATTCGACCCCGTCACAATACTTTTCTTATACATTATGTATATAAGGAAAGTAATAATAAGCCTAGTTACCAATTCAGAACGAAAATTGAATTAAAAGTACAAATTTAGTGAAATTTTAAATAATTATGGGTGTTATTTTGTGCAATTTAACTCAATGCATTATTGATGAAATAAAGAGAACGTGCATATGAGTCTGCAGTGAAAGTTATGTGCTGTCCACTTCAGATTTTTATTTCCTTATATACAATAATATATAAGGAAAGTATTGTGACGGGGTCGAAAATTCGAATACGAGTTTTCGACGGGAGAACACGTTTCAAGCATCCCTGATCAGGAATCGAACATTTTCGAAGTGATGTCTGTGTGCGTGTGTGTTTGTGTGAAAGTATGTGTGTGTATGTGTGTGTTTGTGTGTCTGTGTGTGTGTGTGTGTGTGTGTCAGTGAGACTGTGGAAACGGTAACTGACGAACGAATGGACCGATTCGAACGAAATTTGGTACAAAAATTACAATCCGTAAACACTGGAAGCCTACTGTTTTTATACGCAATCGAATGTTCAGAACCCGCCTAAATTTTCTAGTGAATTTTTGAAAAAATCGTCCAAAAATCAAAACCTCTAATAAGTTACACAAGTAGACATGTCTTATGTAATTTTTCATTAGGAAACGATTGACATAAATTTTAGAGCGCTAGCATGAACCATACTCGAGATATTGAACATTTTTCAATAAAATTATCAAAAAGTCATATAAAATAAAAAAAAAATATTTCCTATTGCGAAATATGTTCACTTTTCATATGTAATACCATGCAATAAATTTGGTGACATCATTCTCTCATCTAGCTTGTTCCATTCATGAAAAAAGATACTTTGCGTAATACTTTTGTATTTGAACGCCAATAGTCATTTATCGGCTGTAAGAGTAACTTATTTCTCCGTCCATAACTCTTGGCAAGATTTTGGCGAAGAATTTGATGGAATGTCGCCAACTTAGCAACTTTTTAAATGTTGCCAAAGTAACGAAAATCTCGCCAAATGGATAAAAATAACACCAAATCAATGAAAATGACGACTCATTGACGAAAATTCAATATCTTGAAAAAGAATATAAATATCTACTATAAAAATTATCTATTTTTTTTTACTGTAAAAGTAGTAATTTCATTGCATTATATAAGGAAAGTCATGTGCTGCCCACATCAGATTTGTTTTAAATTTTAATCGGCAAATAAAGAACTCTTCCTTGGGATTTAATTTCACATTATAAGTAAAATCCAATATTCGAAATTATTTATTCAGAAATATTTATATGTCTTAAAGAAAAGGCGAAACCGAGTTTTGTAATAAAGTTATGTTCGAAATAGCCGAAAATGAGATGAAAAGGGACATTTTGAAACATATTTATTCGTTTCAAGAATTTACATTTGAGATGCTGTTTCCGACGAATTTTAAGCACTTATTTTACTTTTAAATAAACTATAAAAGTGTAAAGCGAGGTGGTGATGTGTCATGTTGAGTTAAAAGATATTTTTATTTAAAACATACAGTAAAATGATATTCAAAAAGTCTTGAGAATTTGTCTTTGGAAAATGATGCTTACATAAAATATTATGTAAGTAGATATATATTGTTCCTCTCTCTAATATATACAGGGTTTCCTAAAAACCTTGACTTCGACTTTTATGCCTTAAATATTGATCTTAGACATATATAATAAATTGCAAAGTTGTGTAAAAAAGGTACAGAATTTTATGAATTCGATTAAAATTTGCAAGGGAATTAAATTTTGAGAAATACAAAATTTAAAGTTTTATACGACCCTCGTACAAAAACATTTCCAATGAGTAAAATGTGCCCCATACACTAATATGGTGATGTACAAAATTTCAGCATTTTAGCATGAAAAGTCCCAGAGATATGAAAAGACAAAAATGCTGACTTAAACCACTTTTCGATGCATCGACATGGATTCTCAGAGGGGAAAAATCATGCCGGCAGATCGCGTTTCAGGATTCATACACAAGGATTCATACAAGAGAAAACAACGATTACATAAATAAATAATAATTTTGCTATTTATTGGTTCAAAAGTGTCTACACTGTGTAGAAATAATAACTTTACACAAAGATTACAAAGCTTGTTCAAAATGTTTTCCATCCATTCGCCTTATAACACTTTTGTGCACTCGATCAAGTTCTTATTCGGTGATGTCACGACAATAATCTTGAATACGTTGTTGCAACTCTGCTTTATTTAAAGGAGATGGCAGATAAACAGTTGTGAGTAAACGACCCCACAAATAAAAATCCATAGGCGTTAAATCAAGCGTTCCAGGGGAAAGTTCTACTGGCCCATGCAAGTCAATTCACTTGTTTGGAAACTCGTTATTTAACCAGTGTTTCACAAGTGTAGTATGGTGAGCAGGACATCGGTCCTGTTGAAACCATACATTTGGAAGTACTATTAGGGGCAGCTCATCCATAAAATCAGGAATAACCGCATTCAGAATCTCATTAACATATCTGTCATCCGCCAACGTACCATCATACAGTATGGATTCAAGCAAGCGGTTTCTGAAAATACTTAGCAGAAAATTGCTTCTGATAATGAATATGATTAGTCCATCTACACGATGTACGCTTCCTCTTTCACGCACTAGTTATACCAATCGGGAAAATAAGTTTTATGATTTTTGCCGTTACATTTTTTGTTTACAATACATAGATCCAGAAAATTGATTATCCCTTCTTCATTTTTCTTGTCTTCTATTAATTTTAATACACTTAGTTAAAAACTGAAATCCACGCTAAAATCCTCTTCTTCATAAGCTGTCAACACATAGTCAACATATCTAATGAATATAATTTCATTTAAGATATGCATGTCAGATTCATAACAATTGAAATAGATATCCACGATATGACGCTATATGACGATAGATATCCGCTTATTTTCGCATATATGACAAGCGTAATGAATTTGAATTTGATATCAATTATCTCATTCCATAGACATCGAGTATTCGTAAAAGAGTGTTCAGAAATGTCATGAGGGATTATTTAATTAGAAGTAAGAGACTGAATACAAGAACAGAGGACCAGTATTCGTGTGTGATGAAATACTTCAGGGAAGATGGAAAGGAGACATACAAAGATATACCCTTACACACACAGACGTCTTCCTAAAAATAGTTTTTTCGTGTTCTAGAAGTTCCAAAACACGTAGATCCTTTGAAAATTCGAGTTCCGATCTTCGGCACGATTCCAATACTTTGAGTACATACACATACACATATATATTATCTGTGTATCTGTGTATTATCTGTGTATCTAAATTCCGTGCCTATGCAATTACAATAGTTGTGATTTTAAATGATCCCTGAACTTTTATTATTTCTTCAACGAAGCCTAATTTTAACATATGCAGAATGCAAGTATCTCAAGCGATTGTAAGATGAATTACATAAGAATTGCTGAATTATTTTCACACAAAATTATTTACCTCTGGAGTCTGGAATACAAATTATATCAATGAAATATTCATTGATTTTGCATAAAGAATCAGAAGATTTATATCTCGATGTAGTTTTAAATATTTAAGTATAATAAATTACTGTAGTACTGTAATAATGCAAAAGATATCACCACTGAATGTATCACATTTTAGAAATTTTTAAATGAAATTACATTTCAGTTGGAAAGTGTTTCATAATCAATGCTCATGCTCATCTTTCTTGTTTAATTTTGTGTAATAATAGTTTTTTTCAATGTAATGTAATATCATTGATAAATATATATGTAAAACGTGCTATATCTCAAGAAAGATCAATGCTAGAGTCCTCAAGTTTATGTCATCGGATTTCTAGTGAAAGACAGGAAATGATTATTTACGTAACATTATTAAAGTCTTTTACTTCCAATGATATTTTCAACATTTTATACAAAAATGTGTGGATCTTCTAAACATTCGATTGCTTTTAAAATATACAGGGTTCCAGTATTTCCTGATTGTAATATTTTTACCAAATTTCATTTGAAAAATTGGAATATTTCGCATTCACAGACTCATGGATCCACAAATTTTAGAATTTTAAAATACAGTAGGGCACGAAAATTGCCCGAATTTATAACAAAAACTTTTGTTAAGGAACTTTCTTTAGAAATAAAATATTAAGGCCTCTACCGGGCATTTATTTTAATAAAAACAAGTGAAATTGTTAACAAACACAATTTTTAGAAATACAAATTAATTTTTTAATATCTTGTTTATTGTAGCCTTACATTATTATATATAATCGTAAAAATAAATCAGATATTTAAATAATTTTATGAAGATCTATTTCAAAAATCAATCAAAGCAACACATTAAAAGAAATTCTCTGATACTGTGATACAGTGAAATAGATTTTCTCATTTCCAGATTCTAATTAAAACTTCTTCTAATTTATATCATTATAATATAATATGTAAATATCTTAATGTTAAAACGTGATAACATGGCTGCATACTGCAGAGATGAATTGCGCATTGGCAGGTTTGTTTCTGGACCGATTTCAGATGTCCTGACTCGACCTAGAATCGCTCGGTTTATTTCAAAACATGGATATCAAACCAAACATTTTGGCGAGACTTTTGAAAATTCGTAAAATTTGATAGATATTTAATTATTTGCAAGAAATCTCTTTTTTAAGGGAGAAGGGTGAAACACGACTGTGCAGAAAATATAACTTTTTTTTCTGAACAAAAGACAGCTAAATTTAAAAGAGCATTTAGAGCCTGAAGTTTTGACAAGTTTTTTTATACATATTTCTAAACATCCCAAAAAACACGGTTGAACGCGCGGTTGAAAAGGAAATCATTATTTGTGCCTCATCATTTGCACTGTTGAAGAATCTTCCAATATTTAGCGCAATATCATTTTTTCTAGTCCAGGAGATTTGAAGCAACTCATCATTTGGACTGTGGATGAATATTTAAAATTACCATTTTCACTGTTGAAGAAACCTACAATTTTTAGTGTGATATCAACTGTCCTAGTCGTCCAGGAAATATGAGGCACCTTATAATTTGTACTGAGGAAGAATTATTTATAAGTATTTAGTGCAAAATAATTTACTCTAGTTGTCTGGGAAATAATGAGGCCCCTCATTATTTGAATTGTTGAATAATCTTCTAATTTTTAGTGCGGCATCATTGGTCCTAGTCGTCCAAGAGATATAAATGTTCGAGACACCTACCTCATCACTGTGGAAGAATATTTAAAATTTTAGTACTACATCATCTGTCCTAGTCATAAAGGAAATATGGAAATATGAAGCACCTCATCATTTGCAGTGAGGAAGAATATTTAAGATTTTAGTGCAAAATCATCTCCCCTGGTAGTGTGAGAAATAATGAAGCTCCCCATTATTTGCAGTGTTGAAGAATCTTCTAATTTTTAGTGCGTCACCGTATGTCCTAGTTGTCCACGAGATATAAAGATACGATACACCTTATCACTGTGGAAGAATAATTAAAATTTTAGTACTACATCATATGTTTTAGTCATCCAGGACCTATGAGGCACCATCAGAATCAACATGTTGACACCAGACAATATAGAGCCGTAGAGAGCTTGCAATATCAGACTACAACTTGTAAAGAACCTTGCTTCCTTGAGCGGGAATGACACCATGTAATTTCATACTGTCCTATTGATGCTCTACAGTTGAGCTACTGGGGCGGAATTACAGACTTCTATCGTCGAAATGGACTCTGAATTCTCTTCCCTTTAATGTTAGATGGACGTGCTTCTAGACAATCTGACTTAACACCTTCTGATATTTTTCTTCAGGTGATAGTTAATCTCCTGCTTTGAAACCGACGCTCAATATACCAGAATCCACTAAATCCGTGATAGTTGTATTAGGATCACTTTTGGAACGCCAACGTCATTGCATTAACCCGCAGGGTTGATTTGTTTTGAACGGCATTTTAAAGAACCTTGTTGTCCCAACCGGAAACAGAACCACTGATATTTATACTGGCTAGCTGACTCTCCGCCGTTGAGCTAATGGGGTGGAATTGCAATCTGTTATCTTTGAAGTGAACTTTCAAATTTAAGTTGCTACTTCAATTAAAGTTGATTGAAAATACATTAAAGAGAAAGAGAAATGTCCTGTATCGCATAAAATTAGTTGCATTTATTTAAAAAGTTTTCTGACTTTCTATAAAACTTGTTGATAATACTAGAATTTTTAAACAAGTGTGAATTTTTAAACTACTGTGAATTTTTGAACAAGTTTTAAACAAGTGTAAATGCATGCATCATGCAAACAGAGAAACTAATTAATCTGTTGTGTCTCTCTCCCGTGGCATCTCCCTGTGAATTATACGCATTAAAATTAAGCTGCATCTTTTCTCAATCTTGAAGTCAACACAATTAATATTAGATCATTTATTTGACTAATCTAAAACTGCAAGTTGATTTGTGTTCTTGGTGTTCAACATTTTAGAAAGTTTCTTCGAACACTTTACCAGTGTTACGAGAGATTTCTAGAAACGAATAATAAATCTCAGACAAGACTAATCTCTTTTGGGGAATAAATTATTGAAGCATAGTCTTCTGTTTTTCAACTCGGAGTAGCAACAAAATACTTTTCTTAACTTCAATTGAATCCTTGTTGTTTACTAATTCAAACTTTAAGAGTTTCTAGATTTCTGACTATCCAAGAACAATTTGCATTTACAAGACCACGCGGAATTAGAAATCTTTATTTGTTCGAAGTTGAGTAGATAGAATAATATGAAGCCGCTTAGTATGCGTTTTTATTTCTCATTTAAATAAAGATAATTATCGCATTTGTTTTTCCTAAGTGTTCGTAATATCTTAAATAAGAAGATTTAAAATGTGAACGGCTGAAATATGTAAACTATTGAGAAGCTAATTCACCCTTCTCACTGTCCGGCCGTCCGTTAAGCTGCTCTATGTCTTAGGATGAGTCGGTCGGCCTGGGCTTTCGACCCTTCTCACTGTTGCTCACCGAAGGATTCGCTTTGCTCAGCTCAGTGGCATGGTCCCACATAGTCACACTCGGTGACCATTGCTTTAAAACAGTTTGATAAGAATCCTCCAGCGATTACAGTGTATATTCAGTAAAACAGGTTGCTTTATTCTGATGACCTACGCAGATATAAAAGAGTTGAAATGGGCCCAAGAAGTCTTAACATGTACTTATCCGTCAAAATGTAGGAATCGAACATATTCGAAAAAACGATACTTTCTCTGTACAATACTTTTCTGTATGAGAATGTAATAAATTGCATACCTTACGATCCAAAGAAACTAATGTAACGAATCTATTATAATCTATTAATTTCCATATATACATAATATATAAGGAAAGTATTGTGACGGGGTCGAAAATTCGAATTCGAGTTTTCGACGGGAGACCATGTTTCAGGCATCCTTGATCACGAATCGAACATTTTTTAGATGATGTCTGTATATGTGTGTGTGTGTGTGTGTGTGTGTGTTAGTGAGTCTCTGGAGACGATATCTCACGAACGAATAGATCAATCGAATGAAATTAGGTACAAAAATCCCAATCCATGAATACTGGAAGCCTAATGTTTCAAAACACAATCGAATGTTCAAACTCTCCTAAATTATCGAGTGAAATTTTGAAAAAATCATCAAAAAATCAAAACCTTTAATAAAGTTACGCAAATAGACATTTCTTATGTAATTTTTCCCTAGAAAACGATTGACATAAATTTTAGAACGCTAGCATGAACTGTTTTCGAGATATTCCACATTTTTCAAATAAATTTATTAAAAAGTCCTATAAATTAAAAAAAATATTAACTGTTAAGAAACATGTTCACTTTTCGTATGTAATATCATGCGATGAATTTGGTGATATCATTCTCGTAGATCAAACTCGTTCTATTTACGAGAAAAGATACTTTGAGTAATACTTTTGTATTTGAACGCCAACAGTCATTTATCTGCTGGAAGAATAATTTATTTCTCCATCCATAACGCTTGGGGAGATTCTGGCGACAAATTTAGCGGAATGTCGCCAACTTAGCGACATTTTAAATGCAGCCAAATTAGCGAAAATGTCGCCAAATGGATAAAAATGGCGCTAAATCAATGAAATGACGACTAATTAAAAAAAATTCAATATCTTTGAAAGAACTACTCTAAGAATAACATTTTTTTAACTGTAAAAGTAGTAAATTTATTGCATTATATAAGGAAAGTCATGTGTTGTCCACATCAGATTTTTTAAAAATATTTTCTGATGGGGGGTGGCTTCAATAAATACAACCGCTCTGGAAAAAGACCACGATTCGCCCTGTCGCGTGGGGATAGCTTCATTTGGCAGAAGATCTCCGGTAATAGAGGGGTTCGGTTGCCCGTTAGTGGCTTGATAGAAATCAGACATGCCTCGGATAAACAATTTATAATTATTCAACGGATGAGTTTATGAAATTATTTTTTCACGAGTAATCTGTGATATTTTAGGCAAGTGCTGAAAACATAAACGATGGGTGGCAGGTTAATTTCTGTATATCGTAATGTCAAATCGTAAATGTTAAAAACGTACGAAATATATATATTTTTAAAAGTGTCTAGTGATCGGTGAAAAGATTGGAACCCTGTAATAAATTTTTAGGTCGCTAAGAAATCCTTATGAGCGCATATCTGCCCAAATCGGTGAAATCGGGCTAAAGCATTAAATAACTAAACAACTATTAATTCGAAATTAAAAAATAACCCTGAGGTGCAACTATGACGCTGAGAAGTACCTAAGTATAAAATTCCATGATCGTACAATGCTTAGATTTCGCGCTACAATCTGCACAAACACAAACACAAAGAGACAATTTATTTTTCTAATTAATGATCATAAAAGGTTTTTATTTTTATTTTTTTTTCAAAATTTCATTCAAAAATTGAAGGTCTTTCGTACATTTGGTGACGTTTATAATCAATAGGGATACAGCATTCACTGAATGTAAAATTCGTACAATTTTTTTTCAAAACGCTCCATTCGTTCGTGAGATATCGCATCCATAGACACATGGATACTAACATACATACACACATACGAATATATACATACACACGCACTAACATACATACATATACACACTGATATAGATGCATATGCGTACATACATACGCACACGCAAACATCACTTAATAAAAGCTCGATTCGAGCTCCTGCATTCTTGAATCTTACTGTTTCTTCGAGATTGGATATCCGACCACGTCACAATACTTTATAAATTATACTATGTATTTATGGAAAGTAAAAGAATTTGATGTGTCTAATATAATTTCCCTGCAGATGAACAGACATTAATATTGCGCAAAAGCAGTAAAATGAAAATATTCCTTGTAACCCTTTCTTACCCAGGCAGAATATTTAATTTGATGCACATACTATTTGCTACATGTTAAATGATTACTTTTTATATCTCATAATATTTAATACATTTTAAGAGTAATTTTAGTATGTAGGGAAGAGTGGGGTGTAAAAAGAGCTGCGGTACACCTGTTTTTGTCCTACTATGTGTCGGCGGCGCTAAAAATATTTTATTAAATTGTTCTATTGTTAAAAACATTTGAAAACAACGACTCTTACATACTGAAGGAAGATGTGATATATATATATATATATATATATATATATATATATATATATATATATATATATATATGTATTATATATTGTATTATATATGTATTATATATGTATTATATATATGTATTATATATATATATATATATATATATATATATATATATATATATATATATATATATATATATATATATATATATATATATATATATATATATATATAATATATATGTATATATATATATATATATATATATATATATATATATATATATATATATATATATATATATATAATATATATGTATATATATATATATATATATATATATATATAACCCTGATTTTTAACTCTGACTAATCATCGAATTTGGGCTGGTGCTGTTCTCTTCTCTTATCGGCATTATGGCCGTGAATTTGCTTCCATGGTGATGTTAATATTACTTGAATTTTTTTTTAATATTATTACATAATTTGTTTTTATTATTACATATTTCTAATACATTTTATTATTCATGATTTAGGCTTAGAGCCTCGTCTACGTGTATAGCGTTAGTGCTTGATTTCGTTTGTTATTCTTTTTTCGATTCCATACCTTTGTATTTTGATACTTTTCATTGACTTGTTGATTCAATATTTATTTTATTTATTTACTTATTTATTTATTTTATTTTATTTTTTCATTTTATTTTTGCCATTAGTTTGGGGAATTGTTGATTTTTACTTTTGTTTTGTAAGCCTGTTAGATAGTTGAATTTTTGTGTTACAGCTTCTTACTTTTCTTTCATTGGATCTTCAAACCCTTTTATTCTTATATATATATATATATATATATATATATATATATATATATATATATATATATATATATATATATATATATATAGCATAGAAAACATATAAGATTAAAATTAATTCCGCAGTTATCCAATTATTCTCCAGAAGTTGGCGCAAAGCAGCACACTCTCCTAAAGTAACATACAAGATTCATATGAAAAAAGGGGGGGGGGGGAAATGACCAAATGCAAGGCATAAAATGGTAGAGGGGATGGCGACCCCTCTTTCCCGTTTAAAAGACTGCTTTAATGCCCGGGCAACACTCACGGTACCAATGCCATGCAGTAGCCATACTTCCGTAAATGTGTCAAGTCAAAAACACTCGAAAAAGTGCAAAGTAAACAAATATGAATCAACCAGAAACGCAAATGAGAGGAAAAGAATGGAAATGCAGCAAATGCCAGAGTGCATTATATATAAAAGCAGTTTACGCATACGTAATTCGTTATTTTCACCTACATCGTTCTATACATCTGCCATAGCCTTTAAGTAAGCATTTTCTCCCTTTTTTGTAATTAATAGGGAATTATAATAACATGTCAGGAAGCCAATTGGATAATTCCGTTTTATTGCCTCCTTCATAATATGCCTATTATGCATGATGCAATCAGACTTGAAAGTATTAATCCGTTGATTTCTTTTGAGGAGACCAATGACGACATTTCTGAAAATGGTTTTGGTCAAATTAGACCTCCAATCAATAATGTGATTGATTTCCATATTGAAATTGTTTCTCTTGTCATATAAGGCTGTATAAGTACCATATCTACTGTCATGTGTCAGAGTGATGTCTAGAAAATCAACACTATCTTCCTCTCTACTTATATTCTCGATCAATTCCAGTTCTTTTGGATAAAAAGTGAAATCAAATTGGGGTGTATTCTTATATTGCCCAATAAGAACATCGTCAACATAACGAAAGTATGGTATTGCATGTAATATATGAGTGCCTTTTTCAAATTTATAAATTAATATTAATTATAATTATAATTATTATTTTCAAGTATAGATCGGCGAGCAGGGATGAACATCCCCCTCCCATGGTAATACCCTTAACCTGTTGAAAATAAACTGACTGAACGTTCCTGTACGTTCGATCTTCTGTTTGCTCTGGTCATTTTAAATTGAAAGAAGTGTGTGATATTTTGGGATGGGATTGAGTGTTGCCTTTCCTCAATCACTGCCTCAATCGCCCTACTCAGGGAAAATGTTCCTTAAAATTTCTGATTATTTTGGCCATAATCATTATTGTCTCCCAGCCTGTAACATAATCGTAAAATAGGTGGCCGTACGTAAACATACACTACACAATATCTAATAAAACAGTCAGGTGAAATTCAATAAACAATTATTTTTGAATTTCACATAAAAAACAAACCTCCCGAAACATACATGCGAGTGGCGTCGATTTATAGCTTGCCGCTATAAAAGATAATTAAAAGAGCTATATAAAGATAATTAAAAGAGCTATATAAAGATAATTAAAAGAGTTATATTATAAGCCGCGTACATCGCAGTCATCCAAAATACGAATGATGAATGAAGGATTACTGAAAATGTTCTGTGCTGGCTTTTATGTGCCTGAGTGATGCGAATACATCACATGTAAATATCAGAGAGTCTCTGTGGAAATTAATAAAGAAGGTTTTTATGCTAATTGCATTCATGTTAATCACTTGATCTGAAGGAGTGCTGCCATAGCTGCTTTGGGAAAGTGGGCTGGTACCTGAATTAAAAATACTGGTAAACTGATAAACCCAAAACAGATCCGTAATCAAGTTTTTACCCGTAGTCTAGAAACCCGCAAAAGACAATTATTTAAAATTACTTTGTAATTGGCGTTGTCCGTAATACACAGCAGAGATTCATTAATCCTATATCAGCCAATGGCGTTTTCTGAAAAATTAAATGAATGAATTCATTGAATTCCTGCTTTAAATGTCGAGAAATGCCGGGTGCATTTTCTGCCATTTGTAACACTCATATCCCTCCCTTCGCTTCATTTTTTTTGTATAACACTAGAGGGAGCCTTCCCTTGCTTGTTATGTTGACCAAACCTCATACTTCGAATTGAGGCTTCGCCCACTACTATTATTACTATTTATTTATTACCCAGGCCGTCCAACTCACCTAGATCAGTTACACGGGACGGTCGGGTAGAACGCAATACACACAGACATACATAGATATACATAGACAATATACATAGTCAATTCCTTACTATTCTTTGGCACTTGATGATATCGCTTCACGAGCTAATTTGTGTCGCCGGTAAACATGCATAATATACCCATTGGAGGTTCTCCCATTTTTCGCTGGCCCTCACTACCCTCGAAATTTGCTTTGCGAACTCATTCAACCAAGTCGGAGCATACAACCACCCTATACCCAATCGGCTCGACCCATTACACACTTACGAGAAAAAATTTCTTCAGAAGTACATAAAATGTAAAAACTTCAGAAGTACATAAAATGTAGAATAACTCATAAAGTAAATTGAAATTGATATAAAAGACTCCGACTTGCCAACACTCACTATGTAGGTACATACCTGCAAAAATTCGTGAGACTGCTATTGCTATAGCGTCTGTCCAGAACGTGAAATAGCAGCTCACATACTTTTCCTTTGACAATATCTTCTAAACTAAAGTTTAAATCAAAGAACGGTTTATTCACTAAACGGTCCCATGAAATTGCATCTTATTTTATATTTTTGTATGTTATAGTTTTGCGGTACGAGACAAATAAACTTAAGGGACACCAAATGTCAAACAGAGACGGTGGCGGGGCAGATACGTTTTCTTTTAAAATAGAGAGAAATACAGTGATATATATCATCTATCCAGTTCCCACCGGTTTCAGGATATCACTTGTTAAAATATGAATGGCTTCGGAAACCGGTTGATTTTGGGCTACAATATATTTTATTGCGGTTGCAATAAAATTAAACATCTGATGTGAGCAGCACCTGACTTTCCATACAAATTCAAATTCATTTTCTAATTTTTTATTTCACGATGCATTAAATGGAGTTAAATTGCAGAAAATAACATGGCTACTTTTCTAATATTAAACCCAACTGGTAGTTTTAATGCATGTTCGTTTCATGTGACAACTTATTGCACTTTAAATTCCTCAACTCTTCAAAATTCCAAAACACTAAAATGTCTCGAGAACGGTTTATCTTAGAGGCATAGAATCAATCTTATTGGCTGTATTGTTAAATATTACATGATGAACAAGTAATTAATTAATACATTTTAATAATTTTTTGTATTTCACATTTTCAAGACCTTTGCTGGTCATTTCGTAAAAATAGTCGGTTACATTTTTCCAAATCATGCCAAAATGCAATCAGTATTAGAATAACCGTCTAGGGAAGTGACTACAACATTTTAACAAATTTCATTATATTGTTTTTCACAACAGTGACATACGTCTTCAGTTCTCTTAAATAAAAAACTTAAATATCCCGAAAATGGTCCATCTTGAAAGCATGGGGTCGGTATTGTTCTTTTCATCGTTAAAAATATGTATTTAACTCATACGTTTGTTATATTTTATTTCATTTCATGGCGATTTTTGAGGGTCATTTCACTAAAAGAGGAAGGTTATGTCTGTTCGAAGCGCACCAAAATCACAATCAACACCAAGGTAACCCACACGCAAATTATCTATCAAATTTTGTGAAAGTTGGTCGATTGGTTTCTCAGTTAGAGTACATACATACAATTTTAAAGATCTTTTAGCAAAAAAAGCCAGATTCTTTTATTTCGAATCGTACTCAAACCTAATCAGCACCAGGGTAACCCACTACCGACTTATCTGATAAATTCTGTAATATGTGGTCTATTAGTTTTTTAGCTAGAGTGAATACAGACAATTCTTGCGGGTCATTTCTAAAAATAAAAGGTTCTTTTATCCCGAATCATACCAAAATCTAATCAGCGCTAGGGTCACACGCACGTGACTTATCTACTAAATTTTATAAAATTCGGTCCATTAGTTTTCGAGTGAGAGTGGATACATTCATTGCACAGACAGACAGACACACACACAGATACACTCACAGAGACGTCACTCTAAAATAGTTTTTTTCGTGTTATAGAGGTCACAAAGCGTGTAGATCCGTCGAAAACTCTAGTTGCGATGTTCGGCATGATTCCAATACTTTCCCTATACATTACCATGTATTGCAAGGAAAGTAAAAATCTGATGTGGGCAGCACATGACTTTCTCTGCAGACTCAAATTCATATTTTCTTTATTTCTTTAATAATTCATTAGATTGAGTTTAATTGAACCAAATAACACTAAATTTGCATTTTTAATTCAATTTTTGTTTTTATTTGGTGATTGGATATTTTTCCGAAATCGGCGTAACAAAAATGCAAGAAATCTCAAATATCTAGAGAACGGTTAGTCCTAAAGTATAATGGAGTATGTTATATTATTTTCCTCTTCAAAAATTACGTATAAAACAAGAATTTAATTGATACATTTGATCATACACTACTTTGTCTTTTTTTTAGATTTTATGCGATTTTACCGGACCATTTCGTAAAAAAAGGCAGGTTGTTCTTTTTTCGAATCGTAACAAAATCTAATCAGCACCAGAGTATCCAACAAGTAACTTATCTACCAAATTTTGTGAAATTTGGTCAATTAGTATTTTAGCTAGAGTAAATAAATGAAAATTTTCGGGCCATTTCACAAAAAAGACGGGTTCTGTTTTCACGAATCATACCAAAAACTAATCAGCACCAGGGTCACATCCAAGTGACTTACCTAACAAATTTATGAAATTCGGTTCATTAGTTTTTGAGTTAGAGTGGATACGTACATTGCACAGACACACAGACAGGCAGACAGATAGACACGCACACACGATACGCTAAAAATAGTTTTTTCTTATTCTAGAGGTCTCGAAACGTGCAGATCCGTCGAAAACTCTAGTTGTGATTTTCGGTATGATTTCAATACTATCCCTATACATTACCATATATTTCAAGTAAAGTAAAAATTATTATAAATGTTATGTAATCACACGAAATCACCCGCGTATAATGGAAAATATGTCGTTTGTTGTAAAATAATTGAAAAATGCATAAGTTGCTAGTTATTTTGAAGTAACTTATACAAATAAGGTGTTTTAATACATATTTCTGTTCAAAACATACCTTTCATTTCTGAAAATATTAAAGCTATTCTTCTTATGCCATCTTTATATTCAAGTATTCAAGATAAGATGCTCACTATCGCTCGGATGTGGATTTCCTCTCAATGTATTTTCGCATTTTTAAAATGCTTTTCTTTTGAGAGCTGCTTCAAAACTGAAGAATAGACACCATCTATTTTAAATCATACATTGTTTGGAATATTGATTCGCAATCCGTATTGTTATACATCATACTTACATATAACCGAAGTCAGTTTAATAAATTAAATATCCAATTGAAAGAATAATATGTATGTATTAAATACATGCTTTGAATTCATCGAAGCTGAAATTTATATGTGTTCGAAATACGTAATCGGGGACAGAAATACGTAAACAGTTCTTCATATGCAAATCTGCAGAAGCATTTGTAAATCAGACAATTAGCCTGTATATGCATTGTATTTATTCTAGTTTTCCGAGGAAACTCATTAAGTATGTTGGTAAATTTAAACCTAAAATCAAAATTCTTAAAGCATCTCAGGAACAGCAATGTGAAACAAAAATTTCTAATTTAAAACCAAATCTATAATATAAAGATAATACGGGCTTGGAACATACAAATCGCTGTAGTGTTTCAACTTCTATTATCCTAAATGTTTCTGTAATATATCAGAGTGATAACATTGAAACTAAAATTATTTGCCTTCAAACAGATTTGTCAGCACAATTCAATGAATGCATCTGTCGATTCCGTGGAACAGCTTGCACATGCGTATAAAATAACTTTAAACTGGAAATTAATTGTAACACTAACTTATAAGTGAACATTTAAAGACATTTTTACAAGATTTTAGCGGTGTTTTTTCAATTAAAAATTGTATAATAAGTATTTTATTATTACTTTTCCTGCAATACATGGAGACCTCTAAAATACGAAAAAACTATTTTTAGCGTGACGTCTGTGTGTCTGTATGGGCGTCTGTGTGTTCATGCAGATATTGTATTCACTCTAACTAAAAAACTAATGGACCGATTTTCATAAAATTTAGTAAGTAAGTCTCCTGTGGGTGAATCTGGTGCTGATTAGTTTTGGGTACGATTCGGGATAAAAAAAACCGACCTTTTTTGCGAAATGGCCCGCAAAAGCTTGTATCCACTCTAGCTGAAAAACTAATGGACCGAATTTCATAAAATTTAGTAGATAAGTCACTTGTGGGTCACCCTGCTGCTGATTAGATTTTGGTACGATTCAGAAAAAATAACCTGTCTTTCTTTGCTAAAAGGCCCTCAAAAATCGCCAAAATCTAAAATAAAAAACTAGGTATGATCAAATATATCCATTAAATGCTTATTTAATACGTAATTTTTAACAAGGAAAAGAATAAGATCAACCCCATCACACTAGGACTAGCCATTCTCGAGATATTTTAGTTATTTTGTATCTTCTCTACGCCACCTTTGAAAATAAGTCCAGTTACCAAACGAGAACGAAAATTGAATTAAAAGTGAATTAAATTTAATTAAAATAAAGAGAACGTGGATATAAGTTTGCAGGGAAAGTCATGTGCTGCCCACATCAGATTTTTTTTCTTACATAAAATGCTTTAAGTTAAAAAAATAATTTTAAATTATTTTGTGCCAAATTGTTTTGTCTGAAGCGAACATGTTTGTTTCGATAGATTTATTTTATGATTGGCAAAACTTTAATTACCATTTTCATTGATTCCTGCAACTCTGTGAAATTATGCAAAATTCGGGTTTAAAATTTTATTAAACTACTTTAACATTAGTATGTATAGCATTTGGATTATAATGTATTAAATAATTATGTTTATGTATTAAATAATGTATTAAATAATTATGTTACGCTTTAATAATTATAAATGGAATATTAATTCAAGCATTTCAGTCTCGCTTCATTTTAATTAAATCTCAGATTCATTATTGAATGTGAAATGTTTTGAACTATTTACAATATATAGTTGCCATAACATAGTTCGAATCTGATTTCGTTGAGACAATTTGGTCATGACATGTAACGACATCTGGTTCTATCGGTATTATCTTGACAATTTCTTCGTTAAATAGTTATTTCCAAGTTTCTTTTTCCCAACACGCCATACGGTATGCATAGCAAAATAACAATCGAATTTGATTTTAGATAAATCTGCACGTTTTAGGAACTCTAGAACAAGAATCAATAATCTTTAGCTTGATTATGGACGGGTGACCGTCTGTCTTGTGTGAACCGTTCAATGATTCTATCTCTACAATATACATATTGTGAAAACGGGATTTAATAATATTTGACAATTGAATGACGTAAGTGTTACTATTGTTTTAATCAGATTTTGACGATTATCAAAATAATAGGAAAGTAACCCTCATTTTTGGAATATTCGTGAAACATCATTAGTATAAAATGAAAGAATATACAGGGTGTAACTGAATTCATCATCAATATTTAGTGGGGAGGTAGGAAATAGGAAAAGAAGACTATTTCACATAGGAAAGCATGAGCGCAGACGTCATGTAGTAGGGCAACATGAGCCCGGTTAAATGATGGAAAGAAAAGCAAGAAAGTTGTAAGAAAAAAAAACATTTATTTGTGCATCGTTTGTACAGACTTACAAGAGGTGCTCGAAATGCCGACCATTTGCTAGAGTACATGCCTCCCAATGACGTTGCATGGACAACCGGACTTTCTGGAATATGCCCAGCATTTCCTGGATGTTTGCGGCGGCAACCGATATGCGTGCTACAAGGTCCATAGTACTGGCAACAAGGGTCTCGTACACAATGTTTTTCATCCCACCCCATACAAAGAAGTCGATTGTAGATAAATCCGGTGACCGTGGTGGCCAAAAAACCGGTCCACCGCGACCAATCCATTGAGCTCTAAATTTTCTGGTCAAGTAACCACGCACATCATTTGCGAAATGTACTGGAGAGCCATCATGTTGGAACCACATTCGCCGGAGAATATCAGCAGGAATCTCGTTCATAAGACCCTGTAACATAGTCTGAAGAAATGTGAGGTAGCTTGCGCCTATGCTTTCCTATGTGAAATAGTCTTCTTATCCTATTCCCTACTCCCCATCAAATATTGATGATGAATTCAGATACACGCTGTATATATATATATATATGGATATATATATTATACAGATTATATCCACTAACGTTAAATTTAATAGAAACTCCTAGCAATATTAACAATAGTTTAAATTATCTATATAAATAAAATTGAAAATCTGTCTGTCTGTCTGTCTGTCTGTCTGTTTGTCCCATCATCACGGTAGAACGGCTGAACCGAATTTGATGAAATTTTGTGACCCACTTAAAATTTAGTCCATATTTTGAGTTTCTACGACCAGTGGTTCTCGAGATATTAGTAAAAAACGAAATTTTCGTTTGTCTCATCATCACGGGAAAACGGCTGAACCGAATTTAATGAAATTTTGTGGATAGCCTTGAAATAGCCCCCCATAAATTTTGTCCAAGTTTCAAGTTTCTAAGACCAGGGGTTGTCGAGATATTAATGAAAAACGGAACTTTTTCTTAGGAGATCTACTCTCCAACTCCATGGTTTATCCAAACGGAAAGGATGAAAATCGTTTGTTTAAAACGCCAAAATGAAATAAAACTTTATTTCCGAGTTTGGTGCAGGATTTTTGCATTAATTTGTCACTATAGGAAAACATGAATTGTTTGAAACATGAATTTAAATGGAAAAATCTACCTCCATGGTTCATCTTTCACAAGTTTAACGATGTAAAGTATAAAGAGATCAAAATGGCTATATAATTTCGCATTTTATGAGGAAGATTCTATCTTATATCCTGTTGCTCGGCAACGGAATGAAATTAAATGTGTTGTTAATATTTATTATTTTTTTTTTTATTTGTATAATAAATAAATGGATGTAAAAATATATTTTATAAATGAACGGTTCGATTGTTCCTTTAATTATATATATTGCGGACTGCGTACATCACTTTCATTTATTTTAGCAAAGAGGTTTCAAGCTCATATATTGTGTTTTGCTAATAAACTCATATATTATGTTTACTCAATAAATGCATTATGCCGATTGTTGAAGCAGAAAAAGAGTAGAACGGGCGTATGTATCTTCTAATACAATTTTAGTGTTTTCATTTAGTATATACAAACGGGATCAGGATATTTTATTCTTCAGATCTGCAAATTCAGAGCTACGAATTTAGAGGAATATCTCTAAATAACTTGGTAACATTTCTTAAACTTTACCAAATTAGTGGAAATGTCTCCAAATTGATAAAAATGACACAAATCAATGAAATTAAATTTGTTTTTTTAGAATAAAGTACTGAAATGATGTTTCTGTAGCATTTGTCGGTCAATCCATCCATCCTACTTAGTAACACATTTAACGAATTTTTTTAATATCACCAAATTTATAAAAATATCATGAAATTGATAAAACCGCGCTTAATAAATGAAATTACTTATGTTTTGTTAGGGGATAGTATTGTTGTTGTTGAGACCCAGACCGTCCGACCTACCAGAAAGGTGTAAGGTAACTGTATGGACGGCCGGGAAGTGCCACCCAATTTAGACCGGAACCCAGTGGGGGAGGCATCCACAGGGACCGTACCCTCCTTCCCCTACCACCAACCTCTCGGAAGGACTTACGGACCCACATGTTTAACGTGATCGTACTCCGCATGAACACGGCGGCATTTGTGGCAGCGTGCAAATCTAGCGCGCAAAGGGGATAGTATTGTGATGATGTTTCGTCAATTTGTCGCAAAATGGGACTATCAGTTCTACAGTACCACTTGGCTATAAATTTGGCGATTTTTTAAGTTATCGCTAAATCGACGAAAATGTCGCCAAACCTTCCATGGAGATTGCATTATTCAGATGATATGATTTCCACCAATTTATTTAAAGCAAATGATATCATGTCGCTTAGCAACGGATCCAATATGTTATGCGGCATACGATTTTTATTAAATCTTTTCCGATTTGAATAATAAAAATATGTATATAAAATAAATTTCATTGACATTGAATTTTTGACTGGATGATATCAATTACGGTCTTCAGTTTTAAACATCATTATTATTGATATTTTCGGGGACTGCTGATTCAGGGATTACAGATATTTTCAAATTATTATGGAATTGTTTTGTTATGACGAAAATTGTTGAAACTCATATATAGTACGTTGTACGAGTAATCTTCTACAAATGCATGGGTATATCTTCTAATCTACGAGAATATAAGTAGTGCAGGTATATTGGCATATATTTTGATATATATTGGCATATATTGGAATCAATTATGTACTTCAGGTATTAAGATTACGGGGATTTTTGATACTTTCAATTTTTTACGTCATCTCTTTTATTTTGACAAATATTTTTGAGACTCATATTGCAATACGGGTAAGCTTCTACTAACACACTGGCATATTTTCTAATCTGCGACAATATAAGTAGTACGGGGTTGCATATATTGATTCAATTCCTTTTTTTTAAATTTGCTTACAAAAGGGGCCAGGATGTTTTATTCTTCAGATCTGCCCGTGAAGATAATTTTGCATAGTGAGAACAGATATTCTTAAACTTCTCTTTATGAGCAATAAGTTTAATATTTTAACAGAATTTGCACATGATTGCGAATTATAAATTTCTTTATATTATATTGTGGGAGCTGGGTCAGTACAAACAGCACCTACTGACTCCACCACCCACAACTTGTGAACTTAATTTCAAAATGCCCAAGAGACATAAATTTAGCATGTTTACCATCAAAAAGTATCAGCAATAACACCAGGTTCAAGATTTAAAGGAGTTCCCAGTTTAGGAGAATTAATCCCAAATGATGTACAATGAGTAAAGTAAAATATGCAGACACAAATAAACAGGCTCATTTTAACACAAACTTAAATATTGATTTATTTTTAGATTTTTCAAAGAATTCAACATTTGCATTTTAACTTTCAATTATAAATAAAACTTCAGAGCTTCACTTATTAGACACATTTAACAGTGCTCTGGTAAAAATATATATGTTGCATAACAAGTATTCAATGTATTTAATCGTACGATCTTAAATCTTTCCAAATTTAACTTTAAATAATTTAATATGAGCCATTTTTGTTATTAAATTTAATTTCATCATGCCAGTGCCATTTCGGAAACATTGTTTCCGGAAAAAGAAAATTTACCTTGATACAAGATTAACAAATTTTTGGAGCTCCGTTTCGCATCAAAATATCACGGGTTTTTAGCTGGTAATTCAAAAAGTTCACAGGGCGAAACCAACGTAGATTCCAAAATCTTTAGAACCCGAACTTCCGTATACAATGCCTCGAATTGAACAAAACCGTCATTCTACGCTCTCAATTTCCAGAGTCGTCATCGGAATGTTCCTGGAATAAAAAAAATATAATTTAGAATAAATTTGCATCAGGATAATTAATGAAAGGTTCCAGGCTCCTCTTCTTCAGCTCCAGATGAACGGCAAGCCATTTTGGCCAAAGCCTTTTGTCTAAAAATTAGACAAAACTTTGATGCGACCTTTCAGTCGAAATGTTCCAGCACCAAGAGAGCGAAAAATGGGTCCTCTGAGCCCACGCAAGTTCTCTTTCGCAAAAATGCGCCTCTTCCTGATTGGACGGCGCGCTCACATAGCAACTACACATCCAAAACGTCACGCTCCACGGCCCGACACTAAGTCTAGACGAACCAACGCTTTCTCGACGAAATGCGCTTTTTAATGTAATTTCAATGGAAACAAGTGTTAGTAAAACACTGTACTGGCACGAACGGAGAGAAGGATGTTTCTCTCGCAGAAAATACAAAAAGGCTCATGGCGCAGAATTGCGACATGACAGCTCTCCCCTTCCGGGAGGCAAAAATTTTCAGAACACAGTGAGGAAAATTTTTCTCTCACTCAAAAACACAAAAACACAAAATTTACAAGGAGTTTTAGGAACCTGTAAGTGTAAAATAATTTAATACAAAATTTTGGGCGAGAAAAGTGCGATCGTTCACCTCTCTCAAAAGCAACAACACTGTAGATCTGAATGACTGGCCAAGCCACTCATCACCACAGGCAAAGTCCAAAAGAAAACCAAAAGGATGACAAGGCGTCACCACATCTTAAAGGAACCTTTACAAAAATTCACATTTATTACACTAAAATTCAAAAGAAATTTTGTCAAGGCAATTTGCCTGACAACACACTATCTCAATCATCTACATTGAGATCAACCAGGTGATATGAAAAATAAAATATGATATGATATGAATTTACAAAACTTAACAATATAAACAATTCAAAAATTTAACATTTGTCACTTTCAAACACACAAGTGACACAAAACAATTATTTTTAATTTTCATCAAAAGGTTAAATATTTTGAAAATTAATTTCTAAATTAAATTTGTCATATTCAGGAAATGAGATTCTTCACTCATTCAAAAATGTCTCACTTTTTGAGAACAAAGTCACTTTCAATATTTCCATTTTTCAATTTCAATTTTTCATTTCAAAACTTTCATTAAAATCTTAACTTTCACATTAAATTACTTTCAAATTCAACATATTAACTTTAAATTACATTTATCTTCAATTTTTCAACCTTTCATCATTTATTCAACAATTTTAACATTAACTTTAATTCAACTTATTTTTGTCATTAAAACAATTCAGAATTTTCTCATTCTGACACACTTTTCATAAATTACTTTAAATTATTCATTTATATTTACATTATTTAATTTATCTTAAAATTTTCATTTACTTTATTTTTAACAACTTTCACTCTGAAATAACTCAACAAGTGACAACTTCATGTCACAAAAGAAAATTTTACATTTACATACATTTGTCTACTGAGAGAGAGAAGAGGAGAAAAATTTCTCCTGAAATTCACGTCAGTTATGTAAAAGAGCAGGAACACATCCAAAGAGCAAACTCGGCGGGGACTAACGAGTTGCCAACAGAAAAGGGAGTGTAGAAAAAAAAAAAAAAAAAATACTCGCGTGCAGGAAGCGATTGCAGCAGAAACAGGACGCCAGGACACGCCTCAGAAGCACGGATATCATCAAACATTTTTGGGCAGCTTGCGCTGATCCCAACATCATCATCATCTTCTTCATCATCATCATCCTCATAGCTTCACCAGTTTCCCACCTGGCCAAACACAACCCTCCTAGGTAGGCTCGGAGCAAGTTGTCGTCCAGGACTCCAGTCCTGCCACAAAAGTTCGGACAATTAATTTGCTAAGCTGCATCTTCATCTGTGATCCAATGTGAATATGTCCATGTTTGCGTCCACCAGCCAGCTTTCAGAAAAAGGGGTTGCAGCATAAAAATATGATGTCTAACTGAAATTTGTGTAGATGTTTGAAAACTGCTGGTCAAAAAAAAAAACAATGTGAAATGGAATTTCAAGAGAACAGAATTTCAACAACACATCAGCCAAAAATTTCACCTCTCTCAGCAACAAAGTTTCAAAACATTTTTCAAAAGAGATCATTTACTTTTGATCTTCAAAACTTTTAATTTCATTAAATTTTCAAAAATTTTCAAATTCAAACTTTTCATTTTCACTTTCAAATTACTTAATTTATTTCAATTACTTTATATACTTCATATTTACTTTCAATTTTATTTTAATAAATCATTTACTTTTCATTATTTATTTATATATTTTTTTCTTCAATATTCAAAATTTTCCTCCTTTTTACTTAGGGGAACAACAAATTTACCAACACCATTTTAATTATTTTCATTAATGAACTTAAACAAATAATCAAACATTCTTTTACATTACAACACATCAATATAATCAAAGTCAATCAAGACAGGACTCTCGAAAAAATTTTAAAGTCCAAGGAGAGTCAGTTAACAAAATTACTAATTAACAAAATTACTTATTATTTAAATTATAATATAAATATTCATAAATTATAGTTCACAAAATCAATTACTTATTTACTTTTTTAACTTAATGCAAGATTTCCAATAAATTTTAAAATCATAACAATTTTTTCATAAATTCTATTTTAAAAGACAATATTGAAATATAACTTAGACAAGTATAAACTTTAACTTAAAATGAAATCTTTTCTTGCAAAATTTAATTTCTGTAAAATTGTGAACTCAACCAAAATTTAATATTGTGAAAATCTTTGACTCCTAAGATTATAGGGTGTACGTGTATTTCTGTTTGTCATGTAATACTGATTTTGGTGTGGTGTATAACTATTTCTAAAGTTATTGTTGTAAATGATTCTTCCATTTCCTCTATTATCAAAGTTATTTGAATTATTTCTCTGAACATATTGTTGTCTTTGATTTGTACGACAATTTGATCTAGTATGAACAGCATTTTCGTTTACCCTTTTATTTGGCAAATTAAATCTTACTCGTTTCACAGTTTTTTTGTTTTGAGATTTATCTCCAGATCTTGTTAAACAAGATTTTAGTTTCACAGAGTCTTTCTCAGCGGTGATCACAGGAGTAAGTTTATTTGTCTTAGAGTTCAATTTTTGACTTTCATGAGTTTGTTTTGAAAATTTTTGCAATTCCTCTCTTCTTGGAGGTAAAAGAGTCAGTCTGTTCACATGAACCAGTTGTTCATTTTTGGGATTCATTACATGTCTGATTAAGAAATTCACTGCAGATGTTTGTTTTATCACTTTAAAAGGACCTTTATTAAAAGAGCTCAGTTTTCTTGACTGGCCTTGAGGCAAAAAGGGAGTGTAAAGATACACTAAATCACCAACCTTAATATTGGGCATCTTTGCTTTCTTATGTTGTTGTAAAATTTGTGAATTTTCAGCTTTTTCCAAGTTACTTTTTACTACCTCATATGTTCTTTTAAGTCTGAATCTCATGTCTTCTCCATAATCATATGTTGATTCATATGTCGGAGGTTTAAATCCAGTGATCAAAGTATTTGGAACTGTTAAATCTCTACCATAGAGTAAATACGCAGGCGATTCACCCGTAGAAGCATGTATGGCATTTCTATGTGCTAATAAAGCAAAATGTATCAGATTGTCCCAATTATCTTTATCGTTATATGCAATATTTTTCAAGGATCTGATCAAAGTACCATTTAATCTTTCAACACAACCGTCTACAGATGGCATGTAGGCAGTAGTAGTATTCTTTATTATTCCTAATTTCTTATAAAAACATCTTGCTGTTCTAGAAACAAAATTCGTCCCTTGATCCGAGACGATGAATTTAGGTATACCATGCTGAGCCATGTAGTGCTCTAAGCAACTTAAAATGTCTTCAGTTTTTATTGAAGCCAAGGGATATGCTTCAGGCCATCTTGTAAAATAGTCAGTTATGACCAATATGAATTTATTTCCAGATCTTGATATAGGTAATGGTCCGACACAATCCATGGCGATACGCTCAAATGGGTATGTGGACTTCGAAAATCTTTGAATGGGTGCTTTGTTATTTCTAAAACCACGATTTACCACACAAATTTCACAAGATGAAACATAATTTTGGGTTTGGGAATACATTCCCTGCCAAAAGTATTTTCTACTAACAGAAGCTAAAGTTCTTCTAAATCCACAATGAGCATAAGTGGGGCAGTCATGATGTAACCATAAAATTTCAGACACAAGTTCTTGCGGAACAACAACTCTTTCTTGTTCTTGATGTCGACGCTTTGGGTGTTTGTGAGTACACCACAGGATATCATCTTTTCTAAAAAATACCAAAGTTTGTGGGTAAGGTTTTATGTTTTTATCTAAGAGATCTATAATTTTATTGCACCTTGGATCAGATTTCTGAGCATTCTTAATTCTTATGAGCAAGGTAGGACAAGTAAATGTTTGTTCCAATTGACCACTTTGTATGTTATTTTCATTTTGCATTTCACTTTCATTATTATCAACAGCACAAATTTCATTTTCTTCATTTGTATTTGCTGGATTCAAATTGATTTCTGATTCTTTTCTATTGCTACTATTAGTATTGTTTACATAACTTTGATTTTCATTATTGAAACCTGGAAAATTCTGATTTGCATTCTGAAAATTTTGATTAACATTGTTTATCACTTTGTATTGTGATACATATCTCTGTGGAACATTGTCAATAGTATTTGTACATTCATCTACATTTCTTGACATATAATCAGCAACAACATTTGCTTTTCCTGGTTTATGTACTATTTGATAATCAAATTGTGATAAGGATGCAATCCATCTAGCCAATCTAGATGTAGGATCTTTTAATTTAAATACGAATGTTAGTGACTTCTGGTCACAAAAAATTGTGAAAGGTTTTCCAATTAAATAATGTTTATAATAGTTAGTAGCCCAAACAACAGCTAATGCTTCTCTTTCGACAACACTGTATTTACATTCTGCTTCACTAAGCTTTCTGCTTGCGTAAGATATTGGATGCAAAATTTTATTCTCATCTTCTTGAGACAAATAGCTACCTAAAGAGTGATTTGATGCGTCTGTATGTAAAATAAATGGTTTTCTAAAATCTGGAAGGGTCAAAATTGGTTTTGACAAAAGTTTTCCCTTTAAAATTTCAAAAGATTTTTGAGCTTCATTAGTCCAAATAAATTTCTTTTTACTTTCATTATTCTTAGTTTTCAATAATTCTGTCAATGGCAAGGTCAGTTCTGCATAATCTTTTATGAATTTTCTATAGAATCCAGTGAGTCCAAGAAATTGTCTCACATTCTTAATTGATTTAGGAATTTTGAATTTCTCTACAACTTCCAAATTATGAGTATCAGGTTGTACTTTTCCATTTGATACCAAAAATCCAAGATACTTAATTGTTTTTCTGAAAAAATGGCATTTGCTTGGTTTCAATTTAAGACCATGTTTACTTAATCTTACAAAAATCTCTTCTAGTTTTTTCAAATGTTCTTCGAATGTTCTTGAAGCAACTATAATATCATCTATGTAAATTCCAGATATGCCAGCCAGCACCAGAGACATGAGTCTCTGAAAGGATGCAGGCGCATTCTTAAGACCAAATGGGGTTCTGGTCCATTCAAAGTGGCCATCAGGTGTTGAAAAAGAAGTCTTCGGATAATCATCAGGATGTAAACACAATTGGTAAAATCCACTGGTTAGGTCCAGGGTAGAAAAATACAAGGCTCCAGACAAGTTATCGATTAATTCCGATATATTTGGAATCGGAAAGTTCTCAACAATAGTGATCTTATTGAGCTTTCGAAAATCCGCTACCAAACGGTAACTTCCATCAGGTTTCTTAACAAAAAGCACTGGAGTATTGTAAGGTGATGTACTGCGCTGAATGATTTTTGCATCAAGGAGTTCGTTTACCTGGCGTGAAAGTTCTTTCTGTAAATTGTGTGGAATGCGGTATGGCTTCTGTCTAACAGGTATGTTAGATTCAAGATTAATTTCGTGCAAAATAGTGTCGCATCCAGACAATTCTTTCATATTTTTAGCAAAAACATGTTTATATTTACTTAGTAATTTTAAAAGCAAAGATTTTTGTGCATAGTTCATATGTTTAAGATCAAAATCTCCTCCCCATGCATCAAATGTTTCATTTTCTTCAATACAGTTTTCAATGTCAACTCTATTATTTATGTCAATTTCAGATTCATGGATGTTTTCGAAAGTTCCCAATTTCATTCCTTTGTTAATGTAAACAATTTTTTCAGATGGGTTTGCAACTTTAGCATACAAAAAGTCATTTTCAGGAATTTTGTGGATACTTCTGGCTACAAAAATTTTGTTTGCAGAAAATTCTTTATTATTGATAGGTTCAAGCAGAATTGTCGTGTCTTTTTCAATTTTGTAATTTCTTTTTAATTTAATAAAAGTTTCCGAAAATGGTTTTAGAACACATTTGTTGAAAGCTTTGGCAATCCCTATTGCCTGATTTTGTTGTGAACTTCCTTCATCATGTTTATCACAATCTGTCTGAGATATTTCATTGTTACTGGTATTGTCTTTTGTCAAAAATCTGTCTGTATATACATTGTCATTCATCTGTCTTTCATATAAATCATTTTCGCATTCATAATTTGACCTTTCATTTCCATTTGCATCAAAATCTCTAAAATCAACGTCTCTAAATTCATTGTGAAAATTGTTTTGTTCAAATAAATATCCATTATTACATCTATTTTCATAATTTCTTGAAAAATTTGTGTCTTTGAATCTATAATCTACATCATTTGTAAAATTGTAATTTCTTCTGTCAAAATCATGGCTTATTGCATAACTCTCGTCTGGTTTAAATTGTACATAATCAGAAATCACAGTAAAGCTTTGTGATTCGGTAAATTCAGTAAAGGGAATACTACAGTACAAAAAATTTACACGTTTATGTCTATAAGTAATTGTCACTTGTTTCTCATGTAAAAATGTACTTCCTAAAATCATGTTGTACCTTCCTGGGGTAGGTGTATTTAAAATGCAGCATTCAATCACATCTCTTTCATTTCCAATGATCATGGGAAAAGAAGCTTTTCTCTCAACCAAAATGTTCTGACTTCCGATTCCTCTTAGAATAGTGGATGTATGTTTTAATTGTACTTTTCTCGGGTTGATTTTGTGTAAAGCATCACTATAGATAATGTTTATAGAACTTCCAGTGTCGATTAAGGCATTTAGTGTGACATCTTCAACAAAAACTTGAATAATAGGAAAATTGTTTTGGCAAGGAGTCTCGCTTTCAGTCATGTAACTAACTTCAGAATTTCGTCTATTAACTAATGGAGATTGAAAATTTTGTCTTCTGAAATTCTGTCTTCCGAATTGTCTTCTATTACCAAATCTACTATTAAAGTATCTGTTATTTCTTCTATATCCAAAATTATTGAAGTTTTGTGATTTATAATTATCAAAGGAATTTCTAAAATTTGAAAAATATCTTCTGTGGAAAATTGAATTTCTATATGAACTGTTACGAAAAGGTCTTCTAAAGAATAAGGAATTTTTTCTTGGAGAATAATTTTGATATGGACTTTTAACGTACCACTCTTCTTCCTGTGAGGCAACTGGAATTCTTCTTTGACTGAAACGGTTTCTACTTTCAGATCTTTTGGATGGTGTAGAAGTTCTGAAAGATGTTGATGGTTTATGTTTCTTCTTTACTGGAATATCTTCCCAATCTTCCTCTTCCAATTCATTTTCATTGTATCTGCTTGTAGAGGGCGTATCCAAGAAGGAATCTTCAAAACTGGAATTGCTCTTTTCCAGATCTTCTCTTATTTCATTCAGTCTTTTCTTCCTTTTCTCTGAATTTTCACTAAATTTTCTTCTTAATTTCTCAAATTCCCTCTTCTTTAAATTTAATTCATTCTTCAACTCTTCAATTTCCTGTTTAGTGTCTTTTTCAATTCTCACTGTATTTATGTCCTCTGTCATTTCTTCCAGCTCTTCATTCTGTACTTCTTCTTCCAGAATGGCTATTTCTTTCGCAGCTTCAAATGACTGTGGATTTGCAGATAAGACGGCTTTTCTAAAAAGGCTTTTTAACCCCTTTTTAAAAGAGTTGAGCAAAATAGCAGTTCTCAAGGAATCTTCATTATCAGACACAACATCTTGCGGAAAGGCAACATACGATTCAGCCTCTATTCGATTTGCATAATCACGAACACTTTCCCCTGTCATTTGTTTACAGTTTACCAGGGAAGCGACATTTTTGGCAATATTTTCTTTTTTCATAAAATTGTCCTTGAGTGTATTCACTAATTCTGAAAAATTCGTGCTTTGGTTTAGCTTCGGGATAGATTTAATCAGTCTTTCTGCACGACCAGATAATTTCAACTTCAGAACGAAAATTCTGTCTTTATTAGACCACTCGGCATGTTCAGCAACCAGAAGAAATTTCTCCAAAAATTCGTGAAAAGATTCATTTGCATTGCCAGCAAAACTTGGAATGGATCCAAGGAACTGTGATCCAATTCCGACCTTCACTTTGTCAGGGTCTCTGACAGCGGAAGCTGATCTGCCAGAATTTGGAGAAAGTCGTGGCGGAGACACCGAAGGCACACGGTTTCGTGAACCAGGTTGTGTAGAGGAGTCACTACTCCTGCTTGCTCTCGTATTTCTAGATTTAGGCATTTTTTTTTTTTTTTTTTTTTTTTTTTCACAAGGTTTTTCACCAAATAGATTCAAATTTATCACGAAACACAGTTTATTGTGGAAAAATGATTTCACTTTCACCAATATGTGATCAACAAGAGAATCTGACTTGATCCATTGAGTAACACAGTTCTTGTGAAGAGCAAGTCAGAAACACAATATTTGTGAAGTTGCCAGCACTTTTGCAACCAGCAAAATAATTTGTATGTGAAGATAATGTCAGAAAACACCCACTGAATTCTGTGTGATAATGCAGTGTCCAGCCAAGTAATAGTAGGAAAAACAACAATATTGTATGTGAATGTGCCAACAACTCTGATTTTTATAACTATCAGTAAGCCCAAAACGCTGATGACTGTGGCCACTGATTATGATATTTGTATGTGATAAATGCCAGTAATTCTGATATACAATCAGTGTATGTGAATCTGTCAACTCAAGCTTGTATTGATAATACAGTGTCGAGTCAAGTTAGTGTTGGACGACTAATCACCTCTGTCAACATAGGTGAGCAACCAATTGTATGTGAAACATGTCAAAGAAAAAAAAATTTTCCCTTTTCTTTTTAATATATTTGCATTAGCACAGCAACAAGAGACCAATATGTGTGCACTTAAGTTAATGTATGTGTTCTTGAAATTTTTAAATTTACTTTTTCCACATAAAATTTTGTGTGTATGACATATGAATTTGAGAAATATATGCAACAAATATTTTTCAATTACACATATAATCAGGTGCATATGGGCTTCTGTGCTTTTTGCACTTTCAACTTTATGACACATAAACAAAAATTTTCATGCCCATTAAACTCAAATATTTTGCACCACAAAATAATTTTCCACTTACTTCGACATGTTATTACTGCAATATATAATCACAATAAAAAAAATTTGCACTTTTTCATAAATTTATACTTCACTCACTGTAATACTCTGGGAAGGGATACGGCACCAATTTGTGGGAGCTGGGTCAGTACAAACAGCACCTACTGACTCCACCACCCACAACTTGTGAACTTAATTTCAAAATGCCCAAGAGACATAAATTTAGCATGTTTACCATCAAAAAGTATCAGCAATAACACCAGGTTCAAGATTTAAAGGAGTTCCCAGTTTAGGAGAATTAATCCCAAATGATGTACAATGAGTAAAGTAAAATATGCAGACACAAATAAACAGGCTCATTTTAACACAAACTTAAATATTGATTTATTTTTAGATTTTTCAAAGAATTCAACATTTGCATTTTAACTTTCAATTATAAATAAAACTTCAGAGCTTCACTTATTAGACACATTTAACAGTGCTCTGGTAAAAATATATATGTTGCATAACAAGTATTCAATGTATTTAATCGTACGATCTTAAATCTTTCCAAATTTAACTTTAAATAATTTAATATGAGCCATTTTTGTTATTAAATTTAATTTCATCATGCCAGTGCCATTTCGGAAACATTGTTTCCGGAAAAAGAAAATTTACCTTGATACAAGATTAACAAATTTTTGGAGCTCCGTTTCGCATCAAAATATCACGGGTTTTTAGCTGGTAATTCAAAAAGTTCACAGGGCGAAACCAACGTAGATTCCAAAATCTTTAGAACCCGAACTTCCGTATACAATGCCTCGAATTGAACAAAACCGTCATTCTACGCTCTCAATTTCCAGAGTCGTCATCGGAATGTTCCTGGAATAAAAAAAATATAATTTAGAATAAATTTGCATCAGGATAATTAATGAAAGGTTCCAGGCTCCTCTTCTTCAGCTCCAGATGAACGGCAAGCCATTTTGGCCAAAGCCTTTTGTCTAAAAATTAGACAAAACTTTGATGCGACCTTTCAGTCGAAATGTTCCAGCACCAAGAGAGCGAAAAATGGGTCCTCTGAGCCCACGCAAGTTCTCTTTCGCAAAAATGCGCCTCTTCCTGATTGGACGGCGCGCTCACATAGCAACTACACATCCAAAACGTCACGCTCCACGGCCCGACACTAAGTCTAGACGAACCAACGCTTTCTCGACGAAATGCGCTTTTTAATGTAATTTCAATGGAAACAAGTGTTAGTAAAACACTGTACTGGCACGAACGGAGAGAAGGATGTTTCTCTCGCAGAAAATACAAAAAGGCTCATGGCGCAGAATTGCGACATGACAATATACTCCGTACGAAAAACGGGTATGCTGCTAGTTTGGATATATGTATTGAGAAATCAGATAATAAAACTTTTTTTACTATATTTGATAAAAGAAAAAATTTTAAATATAAAATCAATTATATTACACCATGGATTCCAAATTTACTTAAATATGTATTCAGAAATATCCTAATTTACCAATTGATAAGAAGCAAACGTTTAAATAGTAGAGATAGAGATAAATTTAAAGGTTATAGGGATTTTTTAAATGAGGCTATGAAACAGGGTTACCCCAAGGGATTTTTGATCAAGATTATATCGGAATTCAATGGTTTAACAGTAACTGCAAGTATGAGAAGATATTTGAACGGTTGAAACAGGGATGTAAAGGATATGGGAAGACAGAAGTGGTACATGATTATGGAGAATTTGTTTAATCTAAAGGTTAAAGATTAAGCCTTATATGGATTTAAAAATTTCAAGACAAGGTAATACGTACTGGTGTAAAGGCTTTTTAGTTTATGTATTCATGTGAGAAATGGTATTGATTACTAGGAAAAGAGAAGTTGATTACACATTGAAGTTTGGTGTTTGGCTAATAGATAGTCCATTGAGTGAAAATGTATTAGGCTTTTCATGTGCATCTTTCAATGGGTTTTGTTGTTTTTAATTGGTGATTGTTGTTGGTAATAAGGCCATCCATAGTAAAAGTATCGGCTTCCGGGAGTGTTGCCACGGCATAAAGCATGCTCAGTCGGAGAGTGGGGGTCACAACTCCTCCCGGCCAATTGGTGGTACTTTTCATTGTTTGCATTCAATGTTTACTTTCATGTGTTTTACAATTTCTATTCATATATATATATATATATATATATATATATATATATATATATATATATATACTCATTTTCAAAAGTTAAGCATAGTTGCTGTTTATCAGGAAATCTACATCGGAACAGAAGGAAAAGCGGTGTGCGGGTATAATAGGTAAACAATGGAAAACAAGGATAATAACGATGTTTATTATCCAAAGAAAAAGGTTGAAAGAAAAAGGGTCACAATACGAGTGTCAATCTCAGTGAAATAGAATGATTAAAGCAATGTGATGCAACAGTTTAATACGGTGTTGCTGTTGAGACCCAGACCGTCCGACCTACCACAAAGGTGCAAGGTAACTGCTTGGACAGCCGGGAAGTGCCATCCAATTTACACCGGAAACCAGTGGGGGAGGTATCCACAGGGACCGTACCCTCCGTCCCCTACCAACAATCTCTCGGAAGGATTTACGGACCCACATGTTTACCGTGATCGTATTCCGCGTGAACAAGGAGGCAGTTTTGGCAGTGACGCGAATCGAACCCGGGCCTACCGAGTGCAATTCCCGCGCGCTAATCACTGGGCTACCGCGCCCTAGTTTAATATGGTGTGTAGGAACCACGGGTAGCCATGCACGCTGTACAACGATTTCTCATACTTTCGATGAGGGTTTGGACGAGTTGTGTGCTCAAAGAGTTTCAAGCCTCACGGAGAGCAGTTTTCAATCCCGAAACGGATCTTGATGGGTATCGGGGGCTTCAAGATATCTCCCAAGCATATCCTACACATGCTGTGTTGGATTCAGATCAGGAGAGTTGGCAGGCCACTGCATGTGCTGTATATCGTCAGTTTGAAGGAAGTCGTCGACCAAGGCCGCAAGGTGAGGAGGCGCGTTATAATCCATGAATATGAAATCAGGACCAACAGCACCTCGAAACAATAGAACGGTAGGCTCAAGGATTTCGTCACTGTATCTTTGACCGGTAACCGACCTGGTGTCAACAAGGTGGCGGTCTATGCGGCTGTCCATCACGATGTCTGCCCAGGCCATGACTCCCTCAAACGGAAAACGATGTCTTTCCGTGATGTTTCCCGGGTGAAAACGCGTTCCACGTTCTCTCTGGCTCGTGGTACGACGAGAATCAGTGTGCAGGCTAAACCTGGACTCGTCACTGAACATGACATTGCGCCACTGTTGTCCACTCCACTGCCGATGTTCCAAACTCCACTGTAAACGCGCGCGTTTCTTTGTAGACATCAGGCAGATGCAAACTGCAGGTTGTCTGGCATAGAGACCAACATGTTTGAGTTGCCTGTAAACAGTTTGTCTCGAAACAGTGACTTCTGTGGCTGCTGCCAGGTATGAACCCAGTTGTCTGTCAGAAGGGGATCATTTAGGGTAAAACCTAAACATAACCATATTGAATTTGGGTTTTACTCTAAATGCCTGGAACTTATAGAAACTCAATATACAAATATGGGAATAGTTAACTTCCTGGATATAAGTATTTACTATAATGAAAATGACAAAATATGTTTTAAACTTTACGACAAACGAGACAACTTTGATTTCGATCTTAAATTGGATTTCCAGTCTATTATAAAATTAAGTAGTGGCATATTCAAAAGTGTAATAATTAATCATTTAAATCGATATAGACGTCTCAATACAGAAAAAGAAGAACTGCAAAACTGTATTCATAAATTACTCCAAGAAGCAGCAAGGTGCCATTATCCACTTTGATATCTAAGGCACTATGTACGCTTGGTCTTGAAGAAGGAAAGAAACGGTATCACATGATGATTGTATATCGGTGCAGTATCGTTTCATGACGTTTCTCGTGGTCTTCGAGCATTTTACCGTAGGGACAGGTTTGGTTTATTTTCATATTTTGAGCTCTTTTGTGCTTGTTGGTCTTTTTACTTCGGGATGTTTCATTGATTTCATCGGACGGAGGGATGCTTCGGGAAGACAGGGGCACCCAGAGTGTTGCTTGGTAATAAAAGCGCTTTAACCGGGACCGAAAGGTCACAATATCCCCCGACCTTTTTACTGTCGTTCCTGTAAACTCTCTCCCTTCTTTTCCCCCTTCCTTTCTGCCCCCCTTTTTAAATCTGTTTTTGAATTTACTATAATATATATATATACATATATATATATACTACCTGTGTAATTTTGAATATTATAAAATTGTTCCGTTATGATTAGGAAGAATCATTCTCCAGATATCTTAAATTTCATTTTGAAGAATTTTGACGCTATTTAAAACTGTGCCAAGTTAATAAGGATAAAGGAAATTATTTAAATATTTCAGTTTTGCGTAATCCGCCTGTAGGGGTTTTCTCCAAAATTTGTAAAACACTTTTCTATGCATATAATATCATCCATAAACTGAAACTGATTATGTGGTAGTTTCTACAGAATAATCGATATCTCCAATGGCAGAAAGAAACTTTCAAGTTTCTTACTGTCATTGATTATTATATAAGCTATTCCAAGCTAATGAGTGCGTATACAGTCACCCGCAAACTCTCCAACAGCTGCCAAGTTAACTATAAATTGCCAAATCTGGCATCCATACTCCAAAATATGTCAACCCTTTTTTCACGCAATGGGAATGGATGTCTGTAAAGGTTGTTTGTTCTTGGAGATAGGCAATATACAACAAACGCCTTTTATGTATTTTCAGCACTTCAAGAAAAAATGTTTTGCCATAACAATAGTATGGCAAAACTTTTACCACCAAAAGAATATTCATAGTCATTAATATATTTTTCACGTTTATACAAAAATATTATTTACCAACAGTATACCCGCTTTTCGTACGAAATATATATTATAAAGAAAGAAAATATTACCAAACAAATGCAGATTTCTATAGTATTCTAAATGTCATTGTTATTCAAGACACTCAAAATATTTACATAATTGTTCCTAAAAAAGGTTAACAATCTCTGTTCGCGCTATACAAAATTATCTTCACAGATAGATCTGAAGCATAAAGCATCCAGATCCCGTTTAAAAAAAATGACTTATAAGAAATATGAAATTGTATTAATATATGCCAAAATGTACTCACTGATATTGTACAGGAAGATATACCCGTAATACTTATGTTCTCGTAAATTAGAAGATACACCCGTACATTAGTATAATATTTTCCGTACTAAAATATATGAGTTTCAAAAATCTTTGACAAAATAAAACAGACGACATAATAAATTAAAATTGACCCGGATAATCCCCAGAATCTCTAAACCTGAAGCCCGTAATTATTTTCCCATATATGTCAAAATGAAAGCTCTAAAATTGTATGGAAAGTTATAACCGTACTACTTATATTCTCGTAGATTAGAAGATATACCCGTGTATTAGTGAAGGATAACCCGTACTACATTGTATGAATTTCAAAAATAGTTGCCAAAATAAAACAGAGGATACAATAAATTGAAAATAACAATAATCCCGTAATCTTTAAACCTGGAGGCCGTAATTGACATAATCCAGTCAAAAATGCAATTTCGATAAAATTTATTTTATATACATTTCTATATTATGGATTTAAATCCGTTGCTAAGAGACATAACTTTCTTCAAATTAATTGGCGGGGAAACTACCGTCTAAACAATGCTACCTCTATAGAAAGTTAGTCTGTGGGTTTTTAACACTTTACAACAAAGTTGAAAAGTGTTTATGACTTTGTTCATTCTGTCTGTCTGTCTGTCTGTCTGTCTGTCTGTCTGTCCGTTAGCACGATAACTGCCGTAAAAATGACTTAATCAAAATGAAATTTTAGTATGTTGTTCAGACGGTCCATAGGACCTATGGGAATATAAATGAATAATATCACCCAATTAGTTTTGGATTGAACCCGGGTTGAAAAAATGGAATACATTGAGCCCTATGGGACCTAATTTTTCAAGCATTTTTTAAGCAAATTTAAAATTCACAAATTGCTTCGAAAATTTTAGGCAATATTCAAATTGTTCCATAAAATATATAAAAAAAAATTCAGCGAAATATATTCAGTAGTTTTTTAAATAAAAATTAAAATAATAATAACACCTCTTATATGAAGCGATCACGTGTCCATGATATGAAACGATCACATGACCCACTTCAAAATGATATATGGCATCCATCTTGTCTCAAAATCGTGATTTTTAAAGTTCTTTCTAATTCATATTGAGTGTTGTATCCATCCTAAAACTACTTTATTTTGGCCTAAATTCTGTGCATCTACATACTTTAACAACGCAATGACAATATATTTCAGTTTAAATGCTCATACAAATTTGATTATTTCTACTATTAAGCCTATTTTTCACCTATGTAAAATGTAAACAGCAAAATATGTAGAATGAGTTGTATTAGAATCGCTGTAATTCTTTAACACAAAATCATTTAGTCCATGGAGTCTGCATGGCTGATATGAATGAAATATTCATTGATTTTAGAAAGAGAAGGACGATAATTTTCGATGAAGTTTTACGCATAGAGTTTTACTTACTTGTAGCTCCATGGTCTTAATTTTTAAATAATATAAATTATTATAGTATTGTGATGAATGACATGAATGGGGGAATTATTTATGAATGAAATGTTGCTTTTATAGAGAGAGCCAGGCGTGTTATTTTTTCTATGACGTCATTTGAATGGATTTCAGTTGTTTTCGATGAAGTTTTCAAATATAATAAATTATCGTAGTATTATGATAATTCTAAAATTATTACCGAGGAATGTATCACATTTTAGAGATGTTTAAACCAGGCAATTTATATTTTAATGCCGTCATTTGAATGAAGTTAATTTTTTTCGATGAAGGTTTAAGGTTTCAAATATAATAAATTAATGTAGTATTGTGATAAGTTTTAAAATATTACCGAGGAATGTATTGCATTTTAGACATGTTTAAATTAATTGCATTGAAGTTGGAAAGTGTTTCATAATCAATGCTTTAAGCATGATTGATCTTTCTTGTTTGTTAATATCTCGACAACCCCTGGTTCTAGAAACTCAAATATGGACTAAATTTTAAGTGGGTCTATTTCACGGCTACCCACAAAATTTCATAAAATTCGGTGAAGCCGTTCTACCGTGCTGATGAGATAAATACACACATATACAGATAGAAATATTTTCAATTTTACTTAATAGATAATTAAACAGGGTATTCAAAAATATGTTCCCTATTCTTGCTAATCTCAAAGAACTGAAAATGCCCTACAATAATTATAAACAAATATTAATTCTATTTAGATTTCATATTAATTCCTGCAATTCATCAAAATTAGATAAATTCTCTGATTAATGCACCTTATACAAAAGACTAAACATATCTGAATTATGATGTGTTAAATAATTGCAGTTTGTTATTACTTTAGGTTTATCAATGGAATATTAGTTTCAAGATTACTGTCTAATATTTAATTTTAATCAATTCGCAGTTTTATAAATAGCCACTATTCTATTCTTAACGCTTATAAACTGTAGTACAATTTCTGGCTGCCACAATATATTTCGAATCTAATTTCCGGGAGCCAGTTCGGGCATGACACGTGGTGATATCCGGTTCCGCACAGATTTCTTGGGAAAACTGTTCCATTTACTATTTCAATTACTTTTGCGATTTAAATGGACAAAGGAAATAAACAAATTTAATCAAGATTTATGAATAATAAGTAAATCTTTATCGGATAAAATTTGTAGAATTTAAAGCATTTGTTCTGATCTAATTGAATAAATTCGAGAGTTTATGTATTTTAATTTACATTAGCTAATCTTTACATTTTCAATACACTGCATTTGTATATTTAAAATTGTAACATAACATCTGGCATGATGGGGATGATGTTGATATGTTTAAGCGTTAAAGAAGAAATTAGGGTTCGACACATGGTCTCGATCGAAGTGTTTTATAAAAAAATATATAATGCTCCATAAACACTTCAAAAATATATATACGGCCAATTATAATTCAGCCTATTTATATCGCACTTTAATTAATTTTAATGAAAAGAAATTACAAACCCAATGAACAATTTCCACTGTGCTTAAATACTTTTTCACGATTCGAAATAATTTTAATATTTCAAACATTATTTTTTATTTTAACATTTAGTGAGAGTGTTTTTATAATAATAGTTCTATTAAATATAAATACACTTATACATATATTACTATATACATTAATTATTATTTTTAATCACCATTTTTGCACTCGCTCACGCTCATAAAATTTATATCATCACGTAAGGAATGCTTGCGAACATTATTTCACCAAGTTTCATTTGTTGGAACGAATTCATTCAGTAATTGATTTTATTCATATATATATATATATATATATAAGGTGTAAAAGATAAAATTAACAAAAAATAAAGAAAAAGTAAAGACTTAGCCTGAAAGACATTGCATTGCATTGAATAAATATAAAACCATGATTAAAATCGTATTATTTGAAATTATATTATGCAACGGAATCAATTATTATCAACATATAAAGGGCATACCAATGGGAAAAGGCTGCTCATCAATGCTTGCAGACCTCTATCTACACAAGTAGGAGGAAGGTACGCATATACTCAATGAAATACCTTACTGAAGATTTGTAGACGATATTCTGATCGGACAAAACGAAAATATAGGGAATTCTGATTTCAGCTTCTACCCTGCAAACTTAGAACAGATCGAAATTATTATGGAAGATCCAAACGAAGTCAATTTTCTGGATATATGTATCAAATATGAAAATAACGAAATAGTATATACTAAATTATATGACAAAAGAAATTCATTCCATATCAACATCAATTTCATAATTGATTGGAATTCTAATTTACGTAAGAGCATATTCCGCAATATAATAAAAAACCACTTATATAGAAACAATCAGATCCATACTTTCAAGAGAGATCGCATAGTAAACGACAGAAAAATGATCAAAGAAGCAATAAAACAACATTTTCCTGTACGTTATCTGAAATACTACTATAATACACTCTACTGTAAAAAAAATAACGCATTTTATGCTGATTTTGGCAATATCGTAGTTTTGAAAAAATAATTGGCAACGGAATTATTGGTGGTACATAATACGCATCAGACAACGAACCTCCATTTCGCTTCTTGTGGGCACGGCCGTAGCTATTGTACTTAGGATGTGAGCTTTCATGATAGAGACGCCATAATGGTATTCATGTCAATTTCGTTTTAATGGATTTTCGTTCGCAAACTCTTTGTCCATTTGTTATTTTCCTTTGATTGTGTCTTCTGCTTGACAGACAATCGGAATAAAAGGTTCAGGAAGGTATCGGTTCCGGGAGCGTTACCATGGTGTAATAGCTTGCTATAACCAGGAACAAGGGGTCACAATCCCCCTTGGCCATTTAATATTTTACTTGTTGGCTTCATTCCCTTTTGTTCTTTTGAAATTCATATATATATATATATATATATTTATATATATATATATATATATATATATATATATACCCAAACAACACAAGGATGTCTTAAATCAATCCTGTGGAAGTCATATGCAGGATTATGCGACTTCCTAAGGAAGTCCTGAAATCTCCCAGAGTCATTCAGAGGGTGTCCCGTGGAAGTCAAAATGAGACACTTTTTGTAGTACTGTGGGCATCCTTTGTAGGATGCTTTCCGGAATTTTTAGTATGCGTTTAGGCTTACTATGGGATTCTGTAGGAACTTGTTGGATGCTTCTTGACATATTCCTGGACGCTTTTGGGATCTCTCAGGATAGTTTTTGGATGGATATAGGCTTGTTTTAGGAATTCATTGGATGCTTCCGGACATATTATTGGACACTTTTGGGATTTTTCAGGATAGTTTTTGGATGGATATGGGATTTTTTAGGATCCTTTTGGGATTTTCCAGGATAGTTCTTGGATGGTTACAGACTTGTTATAGGAACTTATTGGACGATTCTTGACATATTACTGGATGCTTTTGGGATTCTTCAGGATAGGTTTTGGATGGATATTGGCTGTTATAGGATGGTTCTTTGACATATCACTGGACACTTTTAGGATTTTTCAGGACTAATGTCAGCTGATTATAGAATTTGTTTTGGAACTTTTTAGATGGTTCTCAATATATTGCAGAATGTTTCTGGGGTCTTTTTCTTTGTGTATATTTTGATAAATTTTGCTATTTATGATAAATAGCAAAAATAATAAACAGCCAAAATTTATCAATATTTTCTTTGTTAAAGTTTTTTATTACTTAAAAATTACTTTAAATAAAGATTAAATATTCCAAAATTATTTTCAAATAGTTTTATTATGTTTCTAATAATTTCACACTCACTTTGAAATAGCCTAAAATTTGGTCAATAGTTAAATCAATAGTGCTTGTATCAGTACCAATCAATTTTACTAATAAGAATTTTAAAAAGCACTCATGTCGTATTATAAGCAGTGGTTGGAAAAAACTGCTTTATTTTGTAGTGAACTAAAACTACTTTTTTTTTTTTAAAGTACTGACTACAAACCACTTTTAAAATGTATTCACTGCATAACTACTTTTATAAGATGAATTTGTCAACAGCTTCAATTTGCACAAAAAGTTGAGGATATGGGTATACTATACTTTAGTAATTTAACATATTTAATTTACTGATCAACTTAGCATACCAACTTTAAGCTTTTACCCACTTCTGAAAACAATAAAATAAAACAAAAGTATAAAGTAAAAAATATTTATTTAAAAATATGGTTGTTCATTTTTAGTAGAATTTGCAATCAGATAAGCAGGATCTTTTGGGACATAATACATCTGAATATATCCATATAAAAAATGAACTTCATGAGGCAATGGCCTTCCTAACCCTGCAGCATCGGAACTATTGCATAGTTAGTTTCTCCTTGTTCTCTCTCAGGAACAGGCATATGCGTTCGACAGCAGAATGCATTGAGTTCCATCTCATCTTATTTGGTATTATGAGATAGGTAATTAGCTCCGAAGATATCTTGTCAGCTAAAACAACCGACATTTTTGATTTATTCCAAAGAGCTTGGCACTTTGCAAGTCGTACATCGTTGCACAGAACATCAAATTTCGTACAAAGGATCACATATGTAGAATGGCACCTTGTTTGTTTATTGAAAGAATGTTAAAAGTAGGATCAAAACTTGATACAAACTAGTTATTTACCATATCGTTCTACTAGATACACTACTTATTTTTAAAAGTAGTGTGTTACACTACAAACTATGATGAAAAAGTAGAGACTACTGCAGTTTCGTTACTTCTGGCCACTGATCTGTTAATTTTTATTGTCACTTTGGTCAGTAACTGTCATGAATTTTTACCATTATAGTAGTCATAAAATTTGATTAAAATTTGGTAGACATATTTCATAAAATCTGAGGAGATGCATGGCATGTATTCCTAAACTAAAATAACACTAGATAACTCTAGATATATCAATATCATTATTGTACAATAAAAACACAAAAGTTTGAAATCATTATTTATTTGAAGCTTTCTTTACAGAATACAATCTTCTCTCTTTTGCATGTCTCAGTCAATTTTTTTTATGACATCTTCAATATCGGATCTTGTCACATTCTGACCACCACCTTGAATAGGCATTACAGCATCTATTTGGGATAAAAATTAAAATACATTAAAGAAACAGATAAGGAGTTACCTACAGGGGCCCTGTTTGCAAAAAGATATCTGACATTTTATTTGAGGCTGTGTTACACGAGCTTGAGAACGAGATTTTGCTTTTTTTATTCCTTAAACCTAATCTTTGGTGCCGTTATATGGATGATGTATTTATTATTTGGAACCATAGTTTGAGTGACTTCCTTAATCTTTTGGATAATGTCAATGATTTTTTCACCTCTATTAATTTTACTATTGAGTCTAATTTTTCTTTACCTTTTCTGGATGTTCTTGCTTCCCATAACTCTCTTGGGTTTCATACTTCTGTTTTTCGTAAACCTACTTTCACTAATTCTTGTATTCCCACTAACTCCTCTCACCCAATTTCTTCTAAAAATTTTTTAGCCTTTTTTAATCCTTATCTTAATCGTGCATTTAATATTTATTCATCTATTTCAGCTTTAGTTATTGAGTTAGTTGTACAGAAAGCACCAACTAGAGTACAGAAAGCACCACATAGAGTACTTTTACAGAAAGCCCCAACATTCATAATATTATTTACACTTTTAAGATTTTATTTAGAAGCTCTAACTTTGAGATTTTAAGTGCTGAAATTCTCTATTTTTATGAAAAGTGCTAAAATTTGCAATTTGATTTAAAAGTGCTTAAATATTTATTTTATTTAAAAGAACTATAATTTATAATTTTACTTGAAAGCAGATTTTTATGAAAAAGTGATAAAAATTGAGATGTTATTTAAGTGTTAAAATATGCAATTTTGTTTAAAAGCACTAAATTATATATTATTTAAAAGTGCTTGAAATCACAATTTTAAACATATGAAAAGAGCACGACGTATACAATAGAATTACTGGCTAGACCACCAAACTGCACGACTGTAAATTCAAGAGTGAAATTTCAAGATGTAAATTTGTTTTTTCAAGAATTTAAAGACAAGTACTATACTATCCCTGACATTTTCATATCTTAATTTAGAAAGCTTAGTGTAAATACTGATTGTAGTTATACTCACCAATAGCAATATCAACAACTTTCAGAGCAGAGAATCAATCATCTTTTGGTGTTCCCATACCAGTTGTATTCTTCTGCTACAGCATCTTCAATCGAATGTTGTATCAATGCCTAGTATCATCAGCATAAATAGTCCCTCCTAGTCCTCTGAATCTGCTATACTGCAAGAATATAATAAAAATTGCTGTAGTAAAATTCAAACTCAACATAATCAATAATTTGTACACTTTAGTAGAACAGAGCAACAATTAAATAACAATGATAGGATATTCCCTAAATATAACATTGTTTAGATTAACTGGCTAATAAAATTAATGTGAACAATTTTCACACAAATCTGTTTCATAGCGATTAATCAGTATCTATCTTGACACCATCATAAAAAAAAAATTGAAAAATTATCTTTTCCAGCTATAAACTGAATCGTTAGAATGCATGTGCATTATTATAGGATGTATATGCTGGGGGCAGCCACATATGCATCCACGCAGCGAGTTACTATCCCTTTTGAAAACTTAATGAATGCAATTAATCTTTGCCATAAATCCCAGGCAGTGTTGTGTACATTTTCCAGTTTTGAATAAAACTGAAATAAATACATTTTAAAAATATATAAATACATAAATACATGGTAGTCAATTTATTACATGGTAAGTCAATTTATTAATTACTTATAAGGGAAGAGCCACATACTTTTAAATATAGTAATAATCATTACTAGAAAAAAGTGGCAAAGTGTAAATTAGATACATTTTTTTTTCTGTTTTGAAATAATGAATACCTGAACTTTATTTTTGCTTTTAGTTTAAATTCTTGATTTTAATCATGCATTGTTAATAATTGAAAATTCATGAAACAAAATAGAAAAAAAAAGAAACATACAAGTTCAGTGCCACCAGCTGGAGTCATGGCGAATGCCTCAACATTTATCAGTTCTTCCTCACAGGTGGCTGGGAGGGAAAGGTCTATTAACCCTTCTGCTTCTGGTCCTGATGCTAAAAGAAAACAATGTTTAACATTCATGCACATAATATGTACATAAAATACATTCGCATCACAATATAAATGATTCTTTTTAAAAATGAATACATAGAAGTAACAAAACATCAGAAATTTCCATAGATAATGTGACCATGAAATCTAAGCTCTAGTGCAGAATTGATTATAGACAACTGTAAATACTTTCGATTATACAGACAATTATATCCTGCTCACCCTCATAAAATATTTTCAAATGTTAAAGATCAGTTTCTTCCAGCAAACAAAAATACTTTGAAACGCATCACTTTAAGCAAGTAAAGTGTAACAATTTTCTAAAAAATACATGCACTACCTGACACAGAAAAAGCAACACCATGGAGCTTTGGCCATATAATTATACAAATTGCGATACAAACGCAGCTGGCCGTGGCCGATGTATGTAAATGATATGCAAGTAGATCAGGTGATTAGAGTGGGGACAATAGGAATGAAAATGGCAGATGAGCCAACTACTGTCTGTCGCCTATGGAAACCTACTTTTTGTTTCAGAAGACATATGCCTGGAGAGATGCCTGGCCAACGCTGCTGAAGTCCATTTCAAACAATTGGACGATCGTGCGATGGGATTCATTTCAGGTCTAAGTATGGTAGAATGGTCATAACGGCACTGAAACACACGCAGATGTGTTTACTGTTCAAAGGATTTGGAGAAAATAGATTGAAGAAGGGCATGTGAATTGTCGCAGTGGACAATTGTGTCCATTCAGAAGTACGTCAGCACACATTGATAGACACATTCGAAGGCATGCGGTGACGGTATCACAAATGACAACTGTCAAAACTATCACAAATGACAACATTGCAGAATTTGCAGGGTACATTGGATGTTCCAATATCAGCGAGAACAGCTTCTCAACGATTGGCCGAAAGCTGCTTGCACTCAAACCATCCTTTACGAAGACTCACATTGACGACAAGACACTGATGTGAGAGATTGCAATGGTGTCAGATATGTCAAAGCTTCCTAGATGACTGCATGGAACAGGGTAGTGTTTAGCGATGTGTCTTGGTTCTGCTTGTCAAATGACAGTCATCATGTGAGAATCTGGAGACGACATGGAAACAGATCTAATCCTGCTGTGACTGTTGAACGCCATACTGCTTGACAATGTGGCATTATGGTTTGGGGTGCGTTGATAGCCAGTCACCTCTGGTTCACATCAGAGATGCAATGGCAGCACAACAATATGTGGATGATATGCTGTGGTCGGTTGGTGACCATTTTTGAAAGTTGTCTTTTCCAAAACAATTTTATTATCCCAAAAAATTTTATTATTTCTTCCAAACAATTGAATTATTATATAACATAAATTAAGAAAATATTACTAACAATCTTTAATCTCTTCTGGTTCAATCTAATATTTACGAGCAGAACATAAGTTTACAGCATATCAACAAGTCGCTAACTAAAGTGATTCCATCACAAAACACAAAGGGTCCTAATTAAAATTACTTTAGAATATTTATTACACTTTAGCAAGCTCCTTGTTTTTACAAACAATCATTTTCACAAATCATTAAATAAATTGACAGAATTTAGAAAATGAAATCTCCATGAAATTTTTTGTCTTACAATAAATAATATTAAAACAACTTAATGTAAAGCTTTGGCTTGGATGGTAGAGAACTAGCAGTATTCACAAATAAGGTCTTTGGTTCAAATCCAAGTGAATACTTAAATTTTACAACTCATGCCGCCATCTGTTGCTACCATAACCAGAAACTAAGAATTACGTGAAAATTATAAATGAAAATTGTAGATAATTATTGGCATCTTGCGACATTAAATAGTACAAGCTACTATTACAGCATTAACTTCCTCCATTAATAATGCACTGTATATAATTGTGATGACGAGAAAAATAAAGACAAATAATAAAAATGCATTTAACATAAATATTGAAACTTAAATTTGCTGCAAACATTTTCAGTGTATAAAAGCAATAAAATAAGATAATTAACAAATTTCTAAAACATCTGACAAAATAAGTATATTATGTACATGCAGTAATAAAATGACCCGATTCATAACTGTCTAAAATGCTAATTCAAAATTAGCAGAAATTTAGAGCATCTGTGTATGTCTATTTTACAACTTCGAGTATTATATAATCATGTGCACATCAATAATTTTATTTACAATTGTTTCTTAATGTGAATACTCCTATGCAACAATGCCTTTTGCATTTTTTTTAAGCAAATGTTCTATTTTGATGAAATTCTGCAAAACACTTTCTGGCTAGATTTTCAGTTTTTTTTTTGGCAAATAATTAAAAATATTAATTTTTTATAAATTATTCTTTCAAAAATGCTAAAGGTTTCCTACAGAAAAAAGAAACTATTAAGTGACAACAATGATTTTGAGGAATGTGAATTAGGTGGAGAAAAACTCTGTACAGTAGCATGTGTTTTAATTATTTAGACAATATGTTTTAATATTTTCATAACAATTGTGCCTTTGGAAAAATTTCTATCATATAACTTTTATTTTTAACACCATATGCATTGATTGCTACCTACTTTAGTATTTTCTAATAGATATTTCCTCTGGAATAAAAATCTTCTGTTCCAGAAAATAATCTTCATTCATGTGAACGAGTATTTTAAAATATAGTTTAAAATGCAGTACCATAAATGCTAAAAATTTCAGAAAAGATGCTACTTAATGTAATAGTCTGACTTGGTAAAACATTCAAACTTCCTGATAATTACATTTTTGCATGCATAGTCAAATAAGAAACTGGTAAGTGACTACCTTTAGAGTAATATTTCTAAATTGACTAACTTCTTACAGGTTCCATATAATATATAATTTACTCAAAGATGATACTTTATATTTGATGCAAAGCTGTTCTACAGCGTTTATTTGCAAAATTGCTTCAACAAGGCAATTGTGAATCCATTTCTTCCCTTACATTACATACAAATATTCAAAGCTCTATAACTATATAATTAGTTCTGGGACTCTTTTCTTGAACCCGAAAACAAGTAATCTTTATTGCATTTATCCCTTTTCTCATAAATTTAGAAGGTAAAAGAGTAAATATAAAGCCTAATCCACATGTGAAGTTTTCGATATTGTTTCTGCAGTTCAAAATAAAGACTCTTCTCCTACCTCCTAGTCTTGCTTCAATTACCTTATGGTACATGAACTTGTTATGTTGCAGTTAATGTTTATAAATAAAGTGCATTCGAAGGTCAGTCTCAACTTAAATTTAGGTTTAAAAATAACACACAAACATTACAAACCATAATTGTATTTTTTACACGCCATTTCCTAAATTTTAGTTTTTATTTAGCAAACAATATTCAGCAATCCTGTTCCCAAGCAACATTAAGCAATCAACCATGCTGATAAGACAAGATTATAAAGAAAAGTTGTATACCCTAACTGTAGACATGAAAATTCATAACTTTCGCTTAATAGCAAGTGGCCAGTATGTAGTTTTAAGCTTAATGGCCACTATTGCAGAATTTTAGTAAAATCCATAAGTATGGTTATACATAATCAGGGCCTGATTATGTACTGAGGTGAGTGATGTCTATTTTCTGGACTACCTAACTGGAACATTTAGTTTACATTAAGTGTTACAATAACTGATAACATTAGCCGAATAAATCTACCATTCATGATTACAATAAGCTCTATTGTATCGGAGTTGAAAAAAAAACCACTTTAATTTAGGAAGAGATAGCCTACTTGAGTTTTTGTGCATTTCTCCGTTTGTTTCTGAATTTTTGTTTTAGTACTGGTCCGGTATTATGCATGTTTTGAAATTAAAATAAATTAACTATGTTTTCCTAATTATTATCATAAATATCTTTTAGATAAATGGTAAATATCAACATTAAAATTATGATCAATAGTATAAATAAGAGCAAGAACAATTTCATTTATTAATCAATAATATAAAAGTTATTGACAATTTTCCCTCTCCTAAGAGAATGTAAACATAAATGGTTATATGGTGCAAGTTTTGTAAATGTATTCTACTAGTGAGTTTTCTATCCTTTTAAGAAGGAAAACAGTTTCCATATCAATTCTGCATTATATATTATACATGTGTAATATCAATATACCTTATACCAAATACAACCTGCAAATCTTATGCACATTAAAACGAATTCTTGTTAAAAATTTATTTGTATTAAATTTAACATATAAATAAACGTAATACAACAGAAAAACTGAATTTCAGGCAAAGAAAATTTATATTTGGTGATTGTGTAGAGAGGAAATATACACAACCCTTGTATATGAAGGTAAAAAAAAATGAAATTGCCTTTTTTATATTAAAATTTATGCAACAATTTCATAACAATTTACAGCTGAAGAATTATAGATAGATTCATAGAGGTACAGTGGAATCTCATTACAACGAATTTCTAGGGACCGCAGTAAAAATTCGTTATTTTGAAAACTTAAGTTAAAGTGAAAATTTAAAATGGGGGGCATTTAAAAAATTGAAGGTATAGGAAAAAACATAATGAAACCATATTATATGCTACGATATATTTTAAATTATATACAAATACAACTATTTCGGTTTTTTGTTGTCATTAATCAAAGATGCATTTTAGAATAAAGAGGAATAAATTTATCACACATATACTTAAATTACGTAATTGTATTGATTGTAGCAGTAGATTCTTTATGTGAAGCATAATATAAAGCAAATCAAACATACCTAAAACTGCAAGTGGCCTTATTTCCAGGATAAGAAAAATCAATAACATATTCGAAAAATAGTCAGAAATTTTTTGTTTGCACTGGAAGTGATAAAGAGTGTTTGTTAACAGTTTTCGATATCGCTTAACGAATAAAAATATTTAGTAACAGTTTTTTGCTGAGCTAAAATTCGATATTTGAAAGGACTGTTTGAAAAGACACTGGAGGGTCATCTGGTACACCTTCATCATTGCCACTCATCACCTTCATCATCTTTTATGTCTTCGCAGTTGCTACTATCAAGACTAGCTATAATATTACTAGTTGTCAAGTCTGAACATATAAAAGCTTACTCATTGTATCCAACATAATCAGAAGGTGATATTGTTAAAGGAAAATTAAGCTCTTTAGGCGCTGTAGCTCATAGATCTTTAGGAAAATCGACAGCTGTAGAATCCTAAAACAAATATATCCTTCTTATCACATTCTAAAGAGAATACCCAACTTCTTCTAACAGTTCTGGATTATAGACTGGGACATATTTTGCCAAGCAACAAATATCATTGCAATGGCTTGTCTGAGGTTAATTGCCATACTAGTACTCATCATTCAAGTTCGCAAGTATTTTTTCAACAAGTCGTCAACGAAAATGAATTTAAACATTTTTTTATGATACCCTGATCGAGAGGCCGTAAAATTGGAATGCAGTTAGCAGGAATATTTTTTGTTATCCAGGCTCAGGTGTTGTTTTTGTAATTGCAGAGAAGCGATGAAACATTTTTAAAACAATGAGGTTTTGCGGATTTTCCAATCACTAGTGGGGTTAGTTTTTCTGTGCCAGTTGCATTACAACAAAAGAGAACTGAGATGCAAACTTTTGATTTTTTTCCACCTTTGCACTGTTCGCCTTATTTCACCATAGTACGATTTGGTGGCAGTTGGTAGAAAAAGGCTATCTCATTAGCATTAAATATGTCTTCAGGTTCATAATCTTCCAAAATTTCCAGCAGTTTGTCTTCTTTCCATTCATGTGCAGCCGATAAATCAGTACATTTTTCATCTCCACTGACTTGTTTTCATGTTATTCCATATTTTTCATGGAAATGAAACAACCATGCAGAACTAGCATCAAATTTTTTTACTTTCACAACTTCTGCAAATTCTTTCGCATTAGTTTGTATCATTGACATAAAAACAGGAATATTTTTCGGTCGAATATCTGCACACAGCTTCATCAATGTTCATGCGTCATCTTTCGGACATTTTAAATCAGAAACAGAAAAGTACAGCTGTACAGCCAAATAAACTAACTACAGTACACGTTTAATGTACTCGACAATACTGCTAATCTCAATTTTCTTATCAGTTCATATATGAAAGAATTTTCAGGGAAAATAATCACATGTCCCCCCCCCCGGATGCATTATCTATACACCTGGTCATGTAGACAGAAATATCTAGATAAGGGGTGGTTGCTTCAGAAACCCCTTTCAGTTGCACATTTATTTCCAAAAGGATTATAATTATGAAATACCCTACTTAAAAAGTATATCTTTCTTTTAAAAATAAACAACTTTATTGCAAGTAAAAATAGAAAGGAGTATTAAATGTTATCATAGTGAAATATTAAAATGCAACGTTATACAAGAAGGCTAAAATAACGGTGGGATGTTTTTTCTCAAATTTTACAACTTTTAGATCTAGAAAGGGGTTTCTGAGGTAAAATGAAAGAAAAAAATTAGTTAATCTGAAAAAACAAATGCTTTCATAGTTTAAATTCATTCGTTAATGTGAAAATATTTAATGAGGAAAGAATAGGAATTTTTTCAAAACATCGCGCAATATTCGTTAAACTGGTGTTCGTTGTAACGAGATTCCACTGTATACAAAAGAATAAAACCATAAAATGAAAACTAACAAAAAATATAAAATGTTATTTTGTATAGCATTGTGAAAAGAAACACTGATATTAATAGATCGAATTCATTTAAAAAAATGAGTCCGTCCTTCATTCATGTTTTTTCCAAATTTAATGTAGATGCAATGGGATTTGATCGTTGCCTCGCATTTACAGCGTAAACAGCAGATTGAATCATGCTATTTCGAATGTAAATAACATAAAATGATCTTGTATAAATGTTTAAAAATTGTGAATCTCTATAAAATATTCGTCAAATTATAATTAATTTCTTTATATTGCTTTGTTAAAAAGTACGGCAGAATTAGAGGTATGATTGAGACACTTTTGTCGATCGGGATTTCCCGATCGACAAAAATGTTTTGAATGGATGTTACGGCCAAATACACCTACAGTATGAAACATAGGCTACAAAAAAAATGCACTTTTTACAACAAAAGCATAAAAACTTTTATACGTATAGAAAATAAAAACTTACTTACTTTGTACTTTAGTTGGAATACCATGCGGTGCACCTATAAATTCAAACAAGCCAAGCCTAACCAGTAACCGGTACGGTAGAGGAAGGAAGCACCGAATCACAAAGCCATGCATGCGCGAAAAACTCCATGCTCCAATAGCGGCGGCGTTTGAGCTGGCTCCTTTCGAAGCTTCCCACAATCATTCCTAAAGGAATCCTGTTAGAGTCATTCAGGACGGATCTTTTTAATGGCTCCTACGCAGGACGTCTCAAGACATCCAACTTAGGATAGGACGCTTTTAGGATCTTTGGGATCATTTTAGGATCTCCTGTGGAAGTCACTGGTTGTCTGGGTATATATAAATATATATATATATATATATATATATATATATATATGTATATATATATATATATATATATACATATATATATGTATATATATATATATATATATATATATATATATATATATATATATATATATGTATATATATATATATATATATATATATATATATACACTGTTGGACAATTGCTAAAGGCGGATCACAAATTGCAATGTAGCACAACATTAAGCGGGGATGAAGACCCAGTAGTATAAAATATTGTTGCCACATTGTTCGGACATTAGAATAAAAATAATTTATTGTTCTGGAAAATACAGAAGGTTTTGAAGCATCTGAAAGGAAAAAGTGTTCATTTGATGCTGTGTGCGAAGACATGGAAAAATGCATATGAGCAATAGCAGCCACTTTTGAGAAAGGTGTCAGTACGAGATATATCCACCATGGAGGGCGATGCAAGATTCCACACGTTGTATCGCTTTGCATAACATTATCCAGGAGCTGTTGAGGCAAGTTATCTCACTGCTCTGTCAGTGCACGGAAGAGGGTGTTCATGTTTGCTGGTGGATATTTTCGACCAGCAAGTCGCCTCCACGAAGCACACCAAATATTTTCCATGGAGTTTAGATCTAGAGAACGTGCTGGCCATACGAGGCATTGAATAACCTCGCTGACTAGACAATCCTTAACAGCGCGTGTTCTATAGCATGTTGCGTTGTCGTCCATGAAAACAAAGTTATCACTGACAGCGCTTCATCAATGACTTTCTGAACTTCATCAATGTATCGTTGGCTGGTCGTAGTCCTAGTTGCAACGACATGTAGGGGCGTCCAGCCATTGATCATGATTCCCGGCCATACCATCATACTGTATGACGGATATCAGTCCTTTTCCTGGATAATTTCTGGACGATAAGCAGCACCACTCTCACACAGATCAGTTGGCGTCTACAATCCACTGACAGACTGAACCTACTCTCATCTGAGAATAGTATGCAAACCCAGTCCTGTTCGGTCCAATTGCGATGCTCATGACACCATTGCAAACGAGCGGTACGGTGCAGTCTGGACAATGGGGCACACACAACAGGTCTGCGGGCGTATAGTCATGCTTCTCCCAAACGTCTGGCTGCAGTTTTTCGGGAGATCCGCTGTCCTGTGGTAGCAAGAAATTGATCTGCTACCTGATGAGCTATTTTGCGCCGGTCCCTTTTTGCCGACAGGACAATGTACCTGTCTCCTGCAGGATCGTACTTTTAACATGACCTCCCCCGTGACGCTTCCTACACATTCCAGCTGTTTTAAATGCTTCCTACAAGCATAAAACAACGGTGTGGGTGATGTCGAATTCCCTGGCAACATCTGCTATTTTTCGCCCTTCTGCGATCTTTCCTATAATACGACTAAGCGTAAAATCATCTAATTGATATCGGGAAGACATACCGAAAATTTCAAGTTCGTGAATTAAATCTTTCCCGTAAAACTTTCACTTGGAACAACAACTGTCCACACGCGTCAACTGTCCACACGCTCGTTGCTGTCCTGGATAAAAGAAGAGATTTATCAGATTTAGAAAAAAAGTTTATTATCAGCTTTCGGGCCATAGGTGGCAGTACTTCCAAAACAGCGCAGTTTGTGAACTGTTCGCGCTCTGTTGTGATTAACGTGTATTATTGATAATTAAATTGCACCACTGCAAATCAGCAACGTGGAAACTGCGGAGCACTACACACTGTTAATGTGAGAAATGAACATCGGCTCCGAAGGTTCGTGAGGACCGATCATCACAATACAGCAAACCGTGCTGCGTATTGGCTTCCGACTTAAACTGGCTATCGCTGCACCTATGGTAACAAAGCTGCATCGGCAGAAAATACTTACTTTTGCACGGCAGTATTGAAATTAGACATCCGGTCATTGTCAAAATATTGTCTTCTCCGATGAGTCACGCTTTCTTCTTCATCGAACGGATGGATGCTAGCATATAAGGTGTTGAAGACCCAGACCGTCCGACTCCCTCGACAGCTAGAGCAGCTATTTGGACGGTCGGACATATATCGGAGAACAAACACATATCAGCCAATGCTGGAAGAACACAGAGCTGTGGGGACAGCATTATGGTCTGGAGAATGTTTATGTGGTATTCTCTAGGTCCATTCATACCTGTGGAATGCACTATGAATCGAATTTGTTATGAATCCATCCTTACAAACCACGTACACCCATACATGCTGATTGTCTTCCCTGGGGCGAATGGGATCTACTAGCATAACAATGAGACATGTCACACAACAGGAACTATCCGAGAATAGTTGGAGCAGCACGATGGAGACTTCAAAGTACTTGCCTGTCCCCCTAATTACCTTGACTTAAACCTAATTGAGCGTCTGTAGGACCACCTCGATCAAGTTGTTCGCTCTATGTATTATCCACCACGCAGATATGTATTATCCACCATCCAGATGTACTGAAGTCACTATGGCTCCACATACATGTGATCATCTTCCAGCACCATATTGAGTCACTCCCAGCCTATCTAGCTGCTGTCCGCTCTGCACACGGCGGTTACTCCGGATATTAGCTAGCGATCACGACTCGACTGTTTATACATATAGAAATAGCTGTAATGATGTTTCCATTTAATGAGTTTGCCACTGTTAAACATAATTTCTAAAGCCATTTAACAGACTTTGGGATAATTCAAACACTGAATATTGGTTATTTCCTGACTGCAAATCATTAAGCATATTATAATATAATAACTTCTAAATATGTCATAACTTCTAAATATTATTTTTGAGGCTGTGTCTGATAATGTGAATGACGTTACCTGACATTTCCAGTCGAATTCCAAGAAATTCCAATTCCCGCCTATCAGTGTTTATCCGTGTGTGAAAACTGACTTTAAAACTATTATTAATGAATAAAAATTATTATTAATGAATAAAAATTATAATTAATGAATAAACATTATAATTAATGAATATGGAAATTATAAGTATATATCAAAATTATAAAAATTATAATTAATTAATGAATTACGTTAGAATTTTTTTTTATTTTGAAGCAGAGAGTAATATTTTAAGTATCAGCTGTTAAATTATAAAGATCAGATTATCAGTCAATTTTTTATATGGAAATCGAGTACGTCTTCAAAACACGAAAAGTATGTATTATTTTAAATTCACGAAAATTCTTCTATTGATAGTATTGACTCCATTTAAAGTTTGTTTAAAATATAATTTCTCAATATTTCAAATGGTATTAAGATGAGAATTCTGCAATAATATTTGATTTCTCTAAGGAAGCGGTTTTTGCGAAAATCGCTCACAATCGAGCTAAAATATAAAATAACTAAGAACTAATTCGAATAAAAAAAACTCATCGAGGCGCATCATCCCGGTTCATGAAGTGCCTGTGTACCAAATTTTATGGCAGTAAGACACTTAGATTTCCGTTGCAGATGATAAACAGACTCACAAACAGACTCACAGACAAATTCACAAACAGATACACAGACATCTTCCGTTATTGTTATAGATAATTATAGGTCCTGAATTAACGATTTTTTTTTCATTCAAAAATTGGGTTTTTAAAACATTTGATTACGATTAAAATCAAGAGGGATCTAGTATTCATCGATTAAAATAATCGAACCAAATTAATTTCGAAACTTTTCATTCGTACGATATCGATTCCACAGACTCGCACACAATCTAACATAAATGCACTCACACACCCGCAGACATAACCTCAAAAACATTCGATTCGAGTTAAAGCATGCTTGAAACATGCTTTTCCATCGAAAACTCGAATTCGAATTTTTTGACCCCGTCACAATACTGAGCCTATACATTATGCTATGTATGCAGGGAAAGTAATAAAGTTAGACTACAATATAGTTGTGCCTATATAGTAATGTAATATACTAGATTGCTCTTAGGAAATCAACAAACGGTAGCAAATTTAATCTTTAAGCGAAATTACAAGCGTTACATTATCATACATATTATAATCTTGCAAGCATAATATTCCCCAGTATCTATTTTACTCTTTTGAATTTGCGAATGCTCCGGCACATTTTTTCCCAATCACGCATGACTTGAAATTAATTCTTTCGTATTAGCACTTATGATATATTTTGACTTATGATAGATACATTTTGACTTATAATACATGTACTCAGCCAACTGCTATGGCTTAATGTAATATTAGTTTCGGAATTTCAATCTCATACATAACATTAATTACTTCCCAGTTTCCTAAATCGCAATGATGAAAATCTAAATATTTGGAAACTGTAATTCTTATAGATTCTAAATTGCTGAGATGCTAATATCATCACTTTCGGAAACGGTAAAAGTTTGTAATCTGCAACAATATTAGTTATAAATTCATTTCGGAGATGATTTTAGATTTATCATAACACACAGTAGTATCCGATTCTGTCAAGATTTTGAATTATTTTCTTAAGCATGTCTAATATATATTAGATACGGTACCTAGAGCCAGTGGCCGCTATTATTTTATTGTGGTAACTTCTTCAGCGATCGATATTTTGATAATATTTAACAAAAGTTACACAGGCGCTACGTGCGTCCAAATGGATACTCAAGTCCTCAGGATGAGTCGGACGGTCTGGGTCTTCAACAGGCGCTACGCGGTAGCCTGGTGGTTAGCGAACGGAAATTGCACTCTGTAGACTCGGGTTCGATTGCCTCTGCTGCCAAAACTGCCACCGTGTTCACGAGGAGTACGATCACGTTAGTCATGTGGGTCCGTAAGTCCTTCTGACAGGTTGGTGGTAGAGGGAGGAGGGTACCGTCCCTGTGGATGCCTTCCCCCTGGGTTCGTGTCTAAATTGGGTGGCTCTTACCGGCCATCCAAACAGTTACCTTACATCTTTCTGGTAGGTCGGATGGTCTGAGTCTCAACAACCACAACATACGCTACGCTGCCTAGTAGTTCGCAAATTCTCTGTTATTAGTTGCACTATCTACATAAATGGACAAGCAGTCCCGTCTTCCGCCGGCTGTGCAGGCGTAATACACTGTTAATTACACCGTAAGATCCTCTATCATACGCCTAATTACATATAAAAGCTGTTTATAGAAGTTTAGTTTGAGGAATGGGAAGTAAATATATATATATATATATATATATATATATGTCTAAATTTAATGCCACCACGAATACTCCAAATCCTAAATTGAACCCTCAAGACTTACACAATTTAAATTTTGACTTACCTGCTAAAATTTGGCAGAATAGTTTCTGAATTAGAATGGATACATGCAATGCGTAGACATCATCATAAAAATAGTGAATTTGTGTTCTAGAAGACCCGAAACGTATAGATCCGTCAAAAACGGCAGTTCCAATTTTCATCCCTATTCCTTTGCGTTCCCTATGCAGGGTGTCCCAAAAAGATTGAAACGCGCTTTAATTCTTAACCTGTTGGAGATAAGTGGGCAATGTAAATTGCAAAGATGTTTAAAGTGAGGTAGGAAATAAGACTACGTTAATGAAATAGTCCTTCTATTCATTTTCAAAAAGTTACACTTTCTAAATTTCTATACGAACTCCTTAGACAAATTTGGTCAATCAGAGAATTTTTATTTTTAATGTAACAAGATCATTAAAAAAAACGCATATCTGTATCTGTAAAATCAATTGAATTATGATAAAGGAAAAAAATTTGACCTATGCCACTTTTCCGTACCATGTGAAAGGCTGTTTCATCAGTGAAAATAGGGATCATAAACAAATTGACGATGGAAATTGTTTAGATCAAAAATACGTTAATATGGATCAAATTTTTTTATCACAAATGCATGTAAATAAAGCATTACACAGACAGAGATCATATAAAGCAGTGGTACTCACTACATGCTTGGGTATCTATCCTACGAATTATCATCCAGTTTTATCTTTTTTGTGATATGTCCCAAATTTACATTTCTAATTTAATATATGGTTCCCGTTCACAATGTTCAATTTTCAATTAAATAAAACTCGCTTAATTTTAAAGATACAGATATGCGGTTTTTTTAATGATCTTGTTGCATTAAAAATAAAAAATTTCTGATTGACCAAATTTGCCTAAGGAGGTCGTATAAAAATTTAAATAGTGTAACTTTTTGAAAATGAATGGGAGGACAATTTCATTAACGTAGTCTTTTTTCCTACTTTATTTTCAACATTGTTGCAGTTTACATTGCCCACTTATCTCCAACAGGTATTAAAGCGCGTTCTAATCTTTTTGTGACACCCTGTATAGCTTAGAAAAAATAAAAAATGTAAGATTCCAGTAAAAAATTTGACGCAGAATTTGGGGTGCTATTTTTGAGGTTTTCTGTAAATAATTTAAAATCTATTAATTTCACTTAATTTTCGAAACTTTCACTTAAATACTTATAATTTCATTCCTTTAAAATACATGTGCAACAAATTCAAGTTTTTGAATTTTCAAGTAATAGTTAGCTTTATATATCGCGGAACATACATACATTATCTGACAGCAGGTTTTAACAGTATACATTAGTGGCCAAAATTGTGGATATCTTTTGGAAAAAGTGTATTTTTGAGGTTTGATGGCTCATAATACCACTTTTTTTGTACCAATACCATAAAATTATATATCGCTGGATAGATAATGTAATCAAGAATATAATGCAATAACATTTATGAATTATATGTTATTGCATTAAATATGTTATTGCGTTATTTATTATACATTGAATTATATGTTATTGCGTATTTTTATAGAACAGCATTTATAAAGAAGAAAAGTGAAATACATAGATAAAAATGAGATATACACAAATTCTCACCATGTCAGTTAATACTTAGTTGGGTAACCTTTAACCTTAATTACGGCATTACAGCGATTTCCCATTAAGTGAACCAGGTGTTTTAGTTCTGTAGCTGTAATAATGTGAAACCAAGATTGAATTATTACTTCTGTTAATTGGGTGCTATTGCTGGGTTGCTTCTGACTAACAAGTTTCTTTAGTCGGCGTCAAAGATTTTCGATGGGATTAAGGTCTGGGCTATTCCCAGGCCATTCCAGCAGTTGAATATGATAATTTTGAAGCCACGTTTTGCACACACGAGCAACATGACATGGAGTCAGTTCTATATCATGTTGCTCGTGGGTGCAAAAAGGGGCTTCAAGATCATCCTGTTGAAATATAAATGCTTCATTATCTTGGAAAAGATCTCGTGCAGAAGACTGCAGTTTGGGCTCAAGTATTTCATTTATGTCTCCTTGGGCATTTATATTCTTATTGATCACGCAAGTTCTACCCACACCTGTTGATGTCATACAACCCCAGATCATAACACTAATTGGGTGTTTCACGGTAGGCGTAATGCAACCAGGATGCAAATTTTCTCTGATTCTTCTCCTTACGTATTTTATGCCATCACTAACAAACAGGGGGATTTTGGTCTCATCACTCCAAATTACACTGTCCCATTGTTTCGTTGTCCAGTTAAAATGGATTTTAGCTCAATTAAATCTTTTCAACCTTTGTTTGAGAGATAAAAATGGCTTTTTACGTGGAATTCTAGCATTTAGAGTAAATTCATGCAGTCTGCGTCGAACAGTCCTTGCACTCAACTTCACATTGCATTGCGGCATTTCACCTTGTATACACCGAGATGGTTTTGTGATGTCACCTAGACATAGTCTCGAAATTCTTCTATCATTACTTGCTGATGTGCGCCGTTTCCTGCCTTTACCAGTCTGGTTTTGTAGGGACTGAGTCTCCTTATACCTCTTCAAAAATTTAGAAATGCCACCTTTGGTTAAGTTTCCCAAATATTTCTTCTAATTTCTTCATAACTGTAACCTTGTTCACTTAAAAGTACCATTTTGCATCGTTTTCTGGGTGACCAGTTAACTTTTTGCGCCATTTTTAAAATTTTATTACGTTTTACAAACTCACTAAATCAAAGAACACAAAAAAAGCACAACCAACTTGATCGCAATCACATAAGGCACTGACGAATGTCCTGTGACCTGTTGGTTCATTGCCAAAACAAGATGACACCTGATTGGTTCTCTAAACACTCATGCTCATTGGCTACATTCAAATAAAAGAAAGCTACTTCATATAAACCTAAGCACGTTGTGCTTCTGTTTTCTGGTTATTTGACCATAACTTTTGATAGAATACAGATAATTGAACAAATGTTATTGCATTACAATCTTGATTAAAGTATCTTTTCATTGATATATAATTTTATGGTGATGGTAAAAAAAAGTGATGTTATGAGCCGTCAAATCTCAAAAATACACTTTCCCAAAAGATCTCCACAATTTTGCCCACTACTGTAGATTTGTTTAATTGTCACAGAACCCGCTTAGAAAGGTATTCTTAAAGTTATTATCTTTCTGCCATTGAAGATACTACCATACATGAGAAAATAATGAAATCAATAAAATAGCGAAATTATCGTTTGCTTCTATCTTGATAAAATGTTTCTTTAAATATGGACTTTATACATGGGGGATTAAACGAGTAGTTTTAGATTAAAGGAAGAAAATCTAAACATTATTGTAAAATTCGCTAAGTTATAAAACCAATAAATTTTACGCAATTCGAGTATAAACATCGTTTGCTGAGCACCTGATTTCCCCATCTCGAAAAACGTTCATGATTCTATCATTATCCTCTGTTGGAAAAAATCTAATTTTGAAGCTAAAATTTCGGCAAATTTTCGGTTTTAAATGTTTATACTAATTCATATTATATAGTATATAAAAACAGAAACTCAACGAGATCGTCTGGGGGACCTGAAGTACACCTGTACAAAATTTCGTCTGCCGTACTTTGTTCATTTGTCATTCAGACATACACACATAGTGTTTTCGTGTTTTATGGTGCTCGAAAAGTGTAGAACTGTCGAATTGTGATTTCCGATACGATTTCATTTCTATTTTCGATTCCATTCGGATATTTTAGGAAAACTAAAAAGGTAAAATTTGGAACATTATACAAGCTGTATAATATCTAGCTGGCTATCTTCCGTTACTGGAGTTACACTGCTTCCGGGTTATCTATAGCTTTTGGGTTTGTATATCAATTTCAGAATTTCAGAATAATACACTATTTTATTAAATCGCAGTTTCATAAACCTCCTTGATACCGTTCTAGATATTTGGAAACTGTTTACAATTTATAGCCGCTATAAAGTAGTTTAGCTGAAAGCAAATTTCCGGGAGGTAGTTTGGTGGTGACGTGTATTGATATCCGCTTCTGTCTGAATTTCCTGTGGATTTCTTTGGCTAATCGTCCCCTTTCGTTATTTTAATTACTTCTACGTTTGGAATGAGACAGCTGATAAAAGTATTTAATAGAAATTTATTAACCACTGTTCGGAGAACATTTATAGAGCTTCGAGGAATTATATGGATTGGTAGTGAATTGATTATTTCATTAAACGTTGAAAAAGATTTTTTTCATTTTAATATTCTTCACTTATGGAAAAAATATCACTGGCGGAAACACCTTAACAATATTTTTGTATTTTATCACAAGATGCAAAATATAAGTTCAAAAAACATAAGATTGACATTTGTGTAAGGAAGAGTGATGAAACTAGAACTAGTAAACCTTCAGAGTCTATAGAGGAAATCCTACTATTTCATTGTAAGATGGAAATGGTCTATTCTGGAGACTTAGTTGGTACAGTATGCGTTTTTGGCGCAGTCGATGGAATCCATAGCGCTCGCCCTGGTGTGAGTAGTTTAGCTCACAAGGGTGCCGACACCAGAGTCATAGCCAGACAGAGGCGAGAGGGGGCTAATGTCTCCCAAGAGGTATACTCAGCTCCCTTGATATAAATATTAAACTTTTAGAAGTGATATGAATTTCATATAAAATGTCTTCAAATTTTGCATAAAAATTTCTGTGACATATTTTTACGATATGATATAAAGTACTTCATTTTAAAGATTTTTTAATTTAGCTGAATTCGTGATTATACTAATAATCAATGTATTTACATATTTAACTTTAAAATATTTAAAAATTATGACAATATTTAGCATATTACTTTCCTTATATACATAATGTATAAGAAAAGTATTGTGACGGGGGGCAAAAATTCGAATTCGAGTTTTCGACGGGAGATAACGTTTCATCCCTGATCCCGAATCGAACATTTTTGAGGTGATGTCTATGTGTGTGTATGTGTGTGTGTGTGTGTGTGTGTGTGTGTGTGTCAGTCAGTCTATGGAGACAGTATCTCACGAACGAATAGAGCGATTCGAATGAAATTTGGTACAAAAATCACAATCCGTGAATACTAGAAGCTTATTGTCTTTAAACGTAATAAAATGTTCAGAATCCCCATAAATTTTCGAGTGAAATTTTGGAAAAATCATCAAGAAATAAAAACCTTTAATAAAGTTACGCAAATAGACATTCCTTATGTAATTTTTCCTTAGAAAATGATTGACATAAACTTTAGAAAGCTAACATGGAACCGTTCTCGAGATATTGGACATTTTTTAAATAAATTTATCAAAAAATCCTATAAATTAAAAAAAATATATTAGCTGCAGAGAAACATGTTCACTTTTCATATGTACTATCATGCGATAAATTGGGTGACATCAATGTCGTGGATCTAGATCGTTCCATTCATGAGAAAAGATACTTTGAGTAACAATTTTGTATTTGAACGCCAATAGTTATTTTTCTGCTATAAGAATAACTTATTTCTCCGTCCATAAGGCTTGGCGAGATTTTGGCACCAAATTAACGAAAATCTCACCAAATGGATAAAAATGACACTAAATAAATAAAAATGACGACTAATTGGCGAAAATTCAATATCTTGAAAATAATATAAATATCTACTATAAGAAAGAAAAAACCATTTTTTATTGTAAAAGTAGTAAATTCATTGCATTATATAAGGAAAGTCATATGTTGCCCACATCAAATTTTTCTGTATTATGGTTCACAATGGTATATGTCAGGTTCACTGTTATACATTATAGAGTCAAAATGAACTAATAAGTAGGTAAGAGTTAATATTATGTATTAACTTTCAGAATGTTTCTACAAATTATTAACAGCTTTATTACTAGTTAATGTTTACCTTAAAATCGATTGTAATTATTAAATATTAATTTTGATGTATAGTAGCTATATGGATATTAATAATCAGCTCTTAATTTGCAAATATAGATATGCAATTATTTGTTAATACTTTATATGAATTGAAATATATAATAGAAACTATTGTGGTTTATAAATTCTATTGTTTAATTATGGTTTTGGTGAGTCCCTTCTTTAAGACTTTTGAAACCCCCTTGAATTTCCCTCCATCCCCTCTTCGATTTCGTCTCTATCTACGGCCCTGGCCGTCCCTATTACTGAATGCCCTGCTGCGCCAATCGAGGGAAGCTCTAGTCGGGTCCTCGAGGATGAGACTGATCTCCCTGGTGTGGAATTCCGCTTGGATTTATCTAATAATATTGAAGATACAGATGGGAGAAATGGAGATGTTCCATTTACAGAATATGAAATTAGCAAAGTTATCAAAGTGTGGATGTAAATAAGGCTCCTAACCATAATGGTTTTCTCATTGAAATTATATGAAGTATTTTATTGTAATAGAAAATTGATTCTTATGATGATGAATAGATGTTTGAATATGGAATACTCCCTGAAACTTGAAAGATTGAAGGTTGTTTTAATACCTAAAGAAGGTAAAGACTTCAGAGTCAAACAGACCTATGTCTATGACCTGTATGGGGAAAAGTCCTGGATAAATTAATTACCAATATACTTTCCAGTTGTATAAAGGATCAAATTAGCACAAACCCATTTGGATTCAGGAAGCATTATAGCACTATTGATGCTTTGAAAGTTATAGTAGATAGACGTTGAGAACAAAAGGTAAAATGAGGCAACTTACTTCATATCACTAGATGTACAAAATGCATTTAATACGGTAAGATGGACTGCCGTTAAAAGGCATCTGAATCAATATGAATTACCAATTAAAATGAAAACGATAATGTGTAACTCCTTAAATCGAAGAAGTATTTATATTCTAGAAACCAATAATCAATTAGATTATGATATTGAAATAAATTTTGAAACTGATAATGCTCATATTCAGGCTTTTGCTGATGATATACCAACTATATTAAACGCTAGCTCCTCTTATTTATTTCGCGATCTAGGAACTAGAGCTATTAAGAAATTAAAATATTAAGCAATCAAGTATCGACTTGATTTTGGTATTGAGAATAGTAAATCCACCATGTTCCTATACAAAAAATTGATAATTTGCTTACCTAACATTAAACTAAAGAATAAAATGATTTCCTATACTAAAGAATTAAAATATGTTGGTATACTATTTTATAATAAGATGTATTGTACTCCCCATTTGAATGAGATTAAAAACAAAGTAACTAGCTTTCACAGCAAGTTGACAAGATTTAATAGAGCCAGCTGGGACCTTAAGATGAGAACATTAAAATAGTTTTATTTAAACGTTACGGAGAAATTTATTACATATGAGTTCGAAATCTGGTACAGAGATATTCGTCGACAAATTGATGCGACAAAATTGATGCGATTTGTCAAACGACAAATTGATTAAAAGCCAACATATTGCATTACTTTTGATCACTAAATGCTATAGGATAACTCCTAATAACAAACTCCAAATTTTAGTTGGTTGTTTGCTATTTGATGAGAAAATCAATAATGGCTTTAAACTATACAAAGGTATGCATTGGAATGAGTGTATAAATATTGCAGAAGAGGTTATTTTTTCCAATTAAGTGGAAAACTTGACATACACGACGTTGCCACCATAGGAAGAAAATACTTTGAATTGGAATGGAGTTATTCTAAAGGATAAGGAAGTAATCATATAGACAGAGGATTCTAAGCTCAATAACCAAGTTTCATGTCCATTGATGATTTTAATAGAAGATCAAATTTTTCATCCATGACGTATAGATTCAATGATTGTACCACTGTATACAATTCAGAATTATTTGCTATAACTAAAACGGTCGAGTATATTATTGAAGAGAACCTAATAACTGCTCATATATGTTCAGATTTATGATCTGTGTCGCAATCAATATGCTCTTATCATATTACTAATATGGTAATTGGTAATATTAAGAGAATAATTACAAGTTAAAATGGATCAATCAATTTACAATGGGTTAAAGCCCATGGTGGGACTATCGCAAACGAAAGAACGGATCAGCTAGCTAAAGAAGTTACAAAGAATGAATATATTTACTTTTCGTTAAGTAGAGTAAACAAGAACCCAGACGCAAGATTCGTCTCCGTCACTGCTAAAGTCAGCGAAATTTCAGGTATTTTTGAATATGTACGCCTAGCAATGCTTCGCTGCTATCAAGCATGCATTATCGTTAATGGTAGGAAATTTGAGCACATGTTGTCAAACTGTACGTCTATATCTACGGTCAAACTGTTATATTACGCCTAGTAAAGATTGTTTCACCACTTATTGTCTTGATTCCTGCATCTTAGTGTATCCTTTCGTACATCTGGGTTGCCTTTAATCAGGATGGCATGCATTCCTATGTGAATAGGGATTTATTTTATGTTCTTTACCTCCCCTAAAAGTTTGTACTTTGAGTTTGAATCATCCTGTATATTTTTTGCAACAGAGTGTATTTGACGCGTTTCAAATTTTTGGGACCCTAAATTATCAGGTCAAAATGATCATACCGGCATAAAATTTTGCACGTTATGATCGTGTGTGGTACATTTTAGTTCTTAAAATTTTTAATCTTATTGGAAACAAGCTCGCAAAGGAGGTTAGGATTTGATAAAAATCATGGAATGTTAAGATTTTTTTTTGTGGTAAGAGTTAAAAAAAAAAGCTTGCTAGAGCAACTTGGTAGGAGTGCTTTTCTCCCCAAAATGATGCCCTCGAGGAGGTCGTTCAGATCGGAAGTTTCACTTCGAAATCTGATGGAGGAGAATGTAGGATCTGTTTTTTCTTTAAGAGATATTAATTTCTTTCCACTTGCGTAATGGATAAAATCGATTGGTCAGTTAGGTCATCGATTGGTCAGTTCATTTCATCAAACTGATTAAAATGACGTTAAATCAATGAAAATGACAACTAATTGATGAAAGTTCTGTATCTTAGAAAAAACATAAGAATAACCCATTTCTACGTTCGTCTATCCGTAACTTTTGACGATAAATTTAGCGAGACCAATTGGCGCCAATTTGGCGCCAATTCGCCAATTTGGCGACTATTTTAAATGTTACCAAAGTGACAAAATTGTCGCAAAATTGATAAAAATGACGCCATATGGGAAGTGATGTTTCTCAAATTCTGATTTCCGTCGTATAACAGGCATACCCTTCTAGTATATAATAAATGTTTTTCTCTTCGCTTATCTGTAACACTTAGTGCAGCATTTGGCGGACTTGGCAAATAATTTAGTAAAGTATCGCCAACCTGGCTATATTTCGGTGCAGATAAACAAAAATGAAATTGATTGCAAAAATAACGCTAAATTAATGAAAATGACGCCTAATTGATAAATAAATTATTAATATATTTTAATATGCGGACTTATTGAGGATGCTATCAATATTGATAATTATATATTTGGAGTTGCACGAAATATAAGTTAATTGGGTACTTTAAAATAACTTTACATGTTGTCATTCGAAAATCGCCAAATGTACAATTCAACGATAAAAACACTGTACCGTGGATCATATATATTATTTTTTGACTGTAAAAGTAGTAAATTCTTTGCATTATATAAGGAAAGTCATGTGCTGCCCGTATCAGATTTTTTAAGTAAGTTACAACCTCGAAACTGTGTCTGTATGTATTGCTTGAGGAGATATGTTAATAATTAGAATTTAAGAGCAAAACAACGTTTAAGAAATGGTGGCAACAGTAATATGACATCTTAGTAACTAGTAAATCATCTCTTGGTAGTTATATAAGCCAATATTCAGTGATACGTAGAGTTAAATGATTTTCTTCTGCCATTCTGTGGAATATACTGCAGCAAATGTTGCATCTGGTTAGTTAATTCATTGATATTCTGAAAAGACTTCATTCACTGCATACCCCAAACTTGTCGTATTGGCTTTTTTTTTGGCCAATTGCTTTTTTTTTTGTACGAGAGATCTACTTTTACCCAGAGCTCAAGGTTGAAGTGAATTCTGCAATCATACTAGCAGATTTTTACACATTATACATAGTGTTCAGTGTTAGTGTCAATAGTTAGGCTGTATGGAGCAGTAGTTAGGCTGTAGATAAACCTTGCAGCTTATAAACAGTACTGTGTACGTAGAATGCATGCCTTTTGGCACTATTAATTCTGTCGTCAAGGATTCTCTAAGCATAGAAAACGCAGTGAGTGTTTTCTAAATAAGAGCATCTGACTTTCCCCCAACTTTCTTTTTTATTAAAGAAAAAGTTTTACACAAGCCATAGGTCGCCCAAGTAAGTTGTGTATTTTAAAATACTATGTAGTGGTATATATTCATTTAGTACGAGAAATTTCAATTTTCTTCAATTACAAATAAAATATAATTTTATTCCAGATTGAAAGTGAGAAAAATCGATGGAAGAATGAAAATAACTTTCTAACGTAAAAAAATGTTTATGCTTGTATCCACATATGATATATGTCCTCAGAGCATTGCAACTAAAAATGTTTTTTTTTTCGTTCGACGAATTTGGAAGAATATAATTACGCAGTCATTATCGTTTATTTCTTTGGAATGTTATTTGATATTATTTTGAAGAAAAACTTTAATTACATTCTTTAGCAGCAACCAAAAGAATAGAAAATGTTCTTTCCTGAAACATAAAGAGTATGCGACGTTAAAAAACATTCTAACATTCTAAATCTTGCAAGATTATTTTCGTTCTGAAGTGTCATTGATACTTTAACTTTTAAGTAAATTTCTTTATATAATAATAATTTGTAGAGACAAAAACTATGCCAAGGAATTAAATAAAATGTAAATAAAACTTAATCCATTTCAGCCTTGAGAAAAATGGGCAAATCGAAAATTTAAAATTTTCGAATTAAAGGTGAAAGTGCAAAGTAATTAATAATGAAAAACTCAAAACATTTTTGCTTAATTATAGAGAACTACCACTCTATCTAGAATCTCGGTTTTGATGTCAGATCAGTTCCGTCTCAGTTTTTAGATTGATGAAAATATTCTTATTCAACCCAGACCGCCTAAACATAGCCGAAGGTGTAAGGCATCTGGGAAGGGAAGTGTCAGTCCATGTAAACCGGAACCCAGTGGGAACGGCATCCGCATAGATTGAACCCTTCTTCCCTACCATCAACCTCTCGGAAGGACTTGCCCACATATTAAACGTGCCCATACATCGTGTTGAAGGTCCAGAACACTCGGCTGGCCTTAGGGCTTGCAGCAGGAATCTGAGTGGCCGGGAATGAATTTGGACGAAACCGACCTCCACGGTGTCACAGGGGTATACGCGTATAATAGTTTTAGTAATAAATGCAGATTCGTGATTAGTTATACAAACATTACGTTTGAGTTAATACCCCGGACAAATAGAAATAATATAAATTGCAAGTCCAAGAAATATCAGTAATTAAAATAAAACTTACTTTAAATTTATGATTTGGACTTATTCTATTTTCAATAACTCCAGGCTGGAACTTATTCCGGCCAACTAATAGTTAGCTGGACACAAGCAACATAATAAATATACTGGTGAAATTGTTGGGGAAAATATGACAATAATTTAAATCTTAAAATATTATTTTATTATATATATTTGAATGAGATAAAAAATATATTTATGCAATTATGTATTTTTCATTCACAGTATGAAGAGGATCTTTAATTATTAATAACCTCCATTATGCATTAATAAAGCCAATAAGAATAGAACTCAGAACATACACAATTACGTTGACGATAATAAGCCTCCTCTTAATTTATTCAAATATGACCACCGAGACGGTATTGAAATAATGAGAGACTGTAATTAAATATTAAATGTAATTATTCAATAATATATTCAATAATAATATGTATCAATATTTATTCAATGAATATGTCTCTTTTGCATAAGAATTTCTCTCAGAAGAGAAGCCACCTATAATTTAGAAATACCTGTGTTACCTAGTAGCGTCTAGCAGGGCAACATACAAATTCTCAAGTATGTCCAGACGATCCAATAGAATTTTCCTCCGGGAAAAGTTCCAACTACACGAGAATTGACAGACACTACACACGTTCAATCATTTCTGTCCGATGAAGTGGACCCGCTTCGAACCGCGTATTAGGCAATACCGCAAGAACCAAGATAGCAAACCGTTCAACTGATGAAATAGTCCCGCAGGAGTTGTGGAGAAAAATTCACTCTAGAACCGGACCATCACGTCATCCGAAGAAATACACGGGACCCTTCCCAGTCCTTTTCAATCTCCGATAGACTCTTCGTTATTCGTCCTGCAATAAAAAAAGAAATTTAGAATATTTGATAACGAAAGATGTCCTGACCATCTTCTAGATTAACGATCCTTTGAGAATCAAAAGTTAATCCAACACAAGGAAACCGTTGGGTCAATTCCTTTGTGTAACATAATTGACGGAGAGCCGACCGTGAGGTCCTCTCCTGATGAAACTTCAGGGCCAAGAGAGCCCATCTACTGCGAAATTTGCTAATATAGTCCTGCGAAAACAAAAGCGATTGGTCTAAATCAAAGAAGCGCTTTTATACTTTCTCTCCTGGGACCGTTCACATCACAGCTCGTAGAGGCGAAACATGAGCCCAGGCATGAATCAAAAAATAAAAAAATCTGCAGAGCGGCATCCAACCGGCCGAAATCCCACGCTTGCTTGCAGGAACCGCTGACATATTCGGAATTATAAAGTGGAAATAAAAATGGCCTCTCAGAGAGAACAGATTCATGAAGAAATACATAATGTTCAAAATGTCACTATGACAACGGTCAGCATCACTGCAATGTCTGTATTTATTAAAGTTAAAAAAAATTACAAAAATGATAAATATTAGGATAATACATACAGTTAAAAAATATATAATAGTGAATGAGAAAGAAGAGAGGCCAAATTAAAAGTTAATTTTGGTAGTTAATTTTAAATTAAAGAAATTGAAAAGGGATAGCAATAGGCATCCATAGGAATTAAAACCAGAATAAAAGGCCAAAAGAGAACAGAGCAACCGCAAAATTTAAGAATAAAGGCCGAAAAGAGAGAAAGAGCATACAAAATACAAAAGTACAAAAATACAAAATGAAGATGACGGAAGCACACAAGGATGATGAGGTGACACGCAATGAGGATGAAGAAACACACTGTAATGATGACGAGGACAACACCGAAGACGGAACTTACATAAAACGATGAAGCAAACACACAAGAAGACCCAGGACGACGAAAACAACACCAAAAAGTTGCAAACCACAGTATCTTAGAGAAGATGATTTATAAAACCAGGAAGAAGTCAAAAACGAATCACATTATATTTACATACGAAGCAAAAAATTTCATAATCATGCAGAGAAAACTTGCAGATATAAAATATATAGCAGCTTGCACTGAGGAAAGGTCGAAACATGAAACACAAGTGAAAAACAACACAATGTGCACACATGGGCGAAAAGGGGACAAGGTAAACGAAGAAGATCAGGGAAAAAAACACACATTTGGAACAGTGTTGACAATATTGATCGCAGAAAATTAAAAGCAGAGGGCACAAGTTACGGAACTTGGTTGGAGATTTTTCTCGAAGAGAGGAACAGTTTTTCAGCGTATTGATTAGAGTTTTGTTATTTTTAACACCAGGGAACAAAGTCACACGGAGATTATCAGGAGGTCTGGACAAATGAAATTTAGAAGTGAAAGGACAGGAAAAGACGTAATGGTCAACATCGTCCTAAGAGTTGCAAGGGCAATTTGCAGATTCTTTAAATTTAAAGTAATAGAGGTTGTCCAAAAAGGACCCATGACCCGTTAAAAAGTAGATAAGAAGTTTGTTGTAAATTTAGAAGTTGGGGTTGACTTTTGGAAGGTAGTTTAAAATTCTAGCAGGGTCATGGGTCCGTGAAGATATATAATCGTTGAGGTAATTTTGCCAAAGATTAAGGAGGACGGGCTTATAGTGATTGATTAAAAACGATTAAGGGAAAGGGACAAAGAAAGACCTGCCAGAAGTAGTTGCTAGTTTGCCATTTTGATCGGCGACTTCGTTGCCCCGGATGTTAGAATGGGCCTTAACCCAAGAAAGATTAATTGAATTATTAAATATTGTTTATTAAATATTATTAAAGATTGATTAATTAAGCCCATACACCGTGTGAACATGGTGATGAAAAAATTGAAAATTTCGAAAAATCGAATGAAAGATGAGGCTACAATTAGGGATTAATAAAAATTACAGCATCTTCACTCAAAAATGTGCGCCATTCAATTAGTATGTTTAAATTTGAAGCGGTTTTTGATATTCGAAAGTGTATGTAATGTAGTGTAGTATGTAGGTATCACATTTAGCGACCACTAACCGTTTTGAACGTGTGAAGTGCGAGCGAAATGACTTGTTTAAGATGTGACAGAAAAGTCCCTCATTAGCAATCTTTTGAGAGTCTGATACGTACCATTTCCTTCAATCAAGCAGATTTGATTTCTCACATTATAACTATAATATTTCTATATTAGAAATATCTACAGCCACCTCCGTTCAGAAAACCCTTTAAAAGTTTTCTGTCAGGGCTGGCGTCAATCCTGTGACATCAAATATTATGCAAAATTGCACGATGGTTTTTATTTACAGTTGCAGAGTCCATTTCGGCAATAAGAGATTGCAAATTTGCATGATGGTCTATGTATATTGTGTTCCGTTTCGCCTTCCATTTTGATTACAGTTACAGAGTCTACTTCGAAAATAAGAGCTGGCAATTTTGTTGCAGTAGCTCAACGGTAGACGGTTGACTGGACAGATCGAAGATCCAATGCTTAGTTCTCGGTAGAGGCAGCAATGTTCTTTACATGGTAGAATCATAATATTAAAATATCTATTTCTTTTTTCGATTTTAAAGCGAACATTTTATTTTTTGGGCCATGGTTTTTTCATTTATCTTAAAAATTTAAATTTTCATTGTTGAAAACACTTTTATAGTTCCCATTTTAAAAGATGTAATATTAAAATAATTTCAAGAATCTGTATAAATAAGATTGGAAATCTGTCTGTCTGTCTGTTTGTTTGTCCCATCATCACGGGAGAACGGCAGAACCGAATTTGATGTAATTTTGTGGGTAGCTTTAAATTAGCCAAAGTTAAAATTTATCCAGGTTTCAAATTTCTAAGACCAAGAGTTGGTGAGATATTAATGAAAAGCGAAACATTTTCCTAGGAGTTCTACTCTCTAACTCCCTGGTTCCTCCAAACAAAAAGGCTGGAAATCGTTTGCTTAAAACGTGAAAGGGAATTAAAATTTTATCCCTGTATTTGGTGGGAGATTTTTGTTCTAATTAGCCACTTTCTGAAAACATGAAATATTTAAAAACCTGAATGTTTGAAACATGAATTTAAATGGAAAATATATCCCCATGGTTTATTTTTCAAAATCTTTTAATTATATTAAATGAGGACTGCGTATATCAATTTCATGTATTTTGGCAAAGAGTTTTCAAACTTATATATTATGTTTAGCTAATAAACTCATATATTGTGTTTAGCCAAAAAATTCATTTATTCGACTGTTGAAGCAGAAAAAACGTAGAACGGGTATATCTTCTAATACAATTTTAGTGATTTCGTTTATTATATACAAACGGGATCAGGATGTTTTTTTAGATCTACAAATTCAGAGCTACGAATTTGGTGGGATATTGCTAACATGACAAATTTTCTTAAATGTTGCCAAATTGACGGAAATGTAGCCAAATTGTTAAAAGAGACTCAGATCAATGGAATTTATTTTGTTTTGTTAGAAGAGAGGTCGCAAATAATGTTTCGTTATCATTTGTTTGTCCGCCCAACCCTCCTACTTAGTAACACATTTAGAAAATTTTTAGAATGTCACCAAATTGATAAACATGTTTGCAAATCCATAAAACTATCTTGAAATTGATAAAAATGCGCAAATAAATAAAATTAATTTTGTTTTATTAAGAAATAGTATTGTGATGATGTTTCATCAATTTGTCGCCAAGTAGGATTATCAGTTCTCCAGCCCCACTTAGCGATAAATTTGACGATTTTATAAAATGTCGCTAAATTGACGAAAATGTCGCAAACCCTCCATAGAGATGGCATTATTCATACGATATTTTTTCCACCAATTTAATTGAAGGAAATAATATTAAGTCGCTTAGCAAAGTATTTAAATCCAATGTGTTTATACGGCAGACGATTTTTATTAAATCTTTTCCGATTTGAATAATGAAGATATGTGTATAAAATAAATTTCATTCCCATTGCATTTTTGACTGGATAATATCAATTACGGTCTTCAGGTTTAAACATTATTATTATTGATATCTTCGGGGATTATTGATTCAGAGATGATCGATATTTTCAAGTTATTATGCCATTGTTTTATTGCGGCAAAAATTGTTGAAACTCATATATTGTACATTGTGCGAGTAATCTTCTACAAATGCACGGGTATATCTTCTAATCTACGAGAATATAAGTAGTAAAGTTATATTGACATATATTTTGACATATATTGCCATATAATAGAATCAAGTTCGGCCTTCTGGTATGCATATTACGGGGATTACTGATATTTTCAATTTATTACGTCATCTGTTTTATTTCGGCTAAGACTTTTGAGACTAATATTGAAATACGGGTAATATTCTACTAACACTCGAACATATCTTCTAATCTACGACATTATGTACGGGTATATCTTCCAATATAATTTTAGCACTTTCATTTTGGCATATATTGGAATCAATTAATGCCGCCTTCAGGTTTAAAGATTACGAGTTTATTGATACAATTCCCATACAGTTTTAACCCTTTTATTTTGCACATATTGATTTAATTCCATATTTTTTAATTTGCTTACAAAAGTGGCCAGGATGTTTTACTCTTTAAAACTGCCCGTGAAGATAATTTTGTATATCAAGAACAGAGATTCTTTAATTTCTTTTTAGGAGCATTAAATTAAATATTTTAACAAAATATTTTGATTAAAAATGTTATTTAGTGTAATATAGGAATTTGCACATGATTGTTAATTTTAAGTTTTTTTTATATTATTTACTCCGAACGAAGAACGTATAAGCTGCTAGTTAAAAATAAATGTATTATTCAGAGCTCTTATATTGAAGATATCATTGATATTTTCGTTACCTTTGGCTATCGTTAATGTTAGATTTAAAAAATATATACGCGATTTTTGTCACTGCATTACGAACAGAAGGCGAAACGTACAGTTCTGAAATTTTACATATATACTAACGCGAGCCCATAGATGTGCAATAGACGTTCATGATATGAATAAAATCTATGCTTGGTGTTCTCTATGTCCGAAAATTGTACGTTACAAACATGTAAACACTTTGGAAGCTTATACCCCGATCGTAATAGATAAAAATTTAAATAGTTTTATCTTTATGACAGAAATAGGTTCAAGATTATGAATATGTATAAATAATTTCAATATATTAAAATTTTGAGCTTTTTTTTCAAGAAAACTGCAAAGAGTATATGTCCGTACGAGTGTTCTATTTTTACCTGTTTCTTACTGTCAATCGAAATATCTTCGAAAATATAAAAGAAAAATATATAATTAGTAAGCGTCAAAAATATGTGTTAGGAAATATAGTATCAAAATCTATATTTTTTAATTTAAAAAAATGCTCTTATAGTTTTTGAGTAAACTCCTTTTCAATTTTAAGAATATTAAAAAAATTACGTTGTCAAAGATTTCGATGCTTATATCTCAAAAATTAATACTGCTAACTCTGGACAATAAACAAAATTTTGTAGCTATTTCAGGGCCCTACAAGTGCATATAATTTTATTTTGAATTGAGGTCAGTTTTTGAAAAACAAGTACACTCTTTTGCAAAATCGGCCGGAGTGGGCGTTTCTACTGCGCAACTAGCATCCTATAAAACAGGTTAAAATGTGGACGGTTGATCTTTGCTCATTATCGGCGTTTCAGTTCCGTGGAGACGCAACCGATAATGCTGTTACGACGTCGCCGAAGACCTTATAAGCAATTAGACGAATTAGAACGTGGTCCGATAGTCGGGATGCGCGAAACTGACTACTCATACCGAGCAGTAGGCCGCCACCTGCACCGAACAGACACTGCTGTGCAAAAGTGCTGGAAGCAATGGTTACTGCAAGGAACTCATGAGCGGAATGAAGGCTCTGGAAGGCCAAGGTGCACGAATACGAGGCAAGATCGGATGATTGTCCGACAGGCTTGAACTGGTTTAACGACATCATTGTCCGCCATCCAACGTGCTGCAGACTCTTCCATAACAACCGTGGTACCTTCCACCATCTCGCTTGGATGAGGTGAGGTTAAGTTCACCGCAGCCTTTAAGACATCTGCCCATAACCCAACAACATCGACAGAGTCGTTTGGAGTGGTGTCGTAGACGAGCATCATGGTTGCCAAAAGATTGGCATCGCATAGGGTTCAGCGATGAATCACGTCTCCGTCTTTCAGCAGAAAACCATCGGTTGCTTGTGTGGAGGCGCCAGAGCCTGCCGTCCCAATCAGCCTTTGTTTTCCACAAGCACACAGCCATTACGCCTGGTGTGATGGTGTGGGTTGCTACATCTTACGAAAATACGTCACCCCTTTTCAACTTGCGTACATCGTTAGCAGCTCAACGATATGTTAATGAAATCCTGCGGCCATTTGCTTTACCTTTCATGGCACGTCATTCTTGGGCCACTTTTCAACAAGATAATTCCATGCCACATACGGCTCGCATATCTGTGAACTGTCTCTGTGCGGTTTATACTGTGCCTTGGCCAGCAAGGTCACCAGGCCTTTTGCTAATCGAGCATGTATGGGACATGTTAGGTCGCCAGATCCGGGCACCCCGAAATGTAGCAGATCTGGAGCAACAATTGAGGAATGCCTGGCCGAATGTATCGCACGATGGCATTAAGTAACTTTTTCACTCCTTACCTAGACGTATACAAGCATAAATTGCCGCCATGGGGGTTTCACCAATTACTGATTTGAAAATTCAATGTGCAATTGCTAATCATTGATGGGTCCTGCGGCCTTGATTTTGCAATCATTTCATAACCTGTGTATGAGCTGTACGCATATTTAATTTCAATAAAAACAGTTTCTTCCTTCATGGTGTTTCGTGTTTTTTTTTTTTTCAAAAGAGTTATTTGCCAGAACGATATTTTATTTTTCTTTTGACTGTATTTCACTCGAAATAGCTTCAAAACTATAAAAGATTAATATAAATAATAAGTGCAAAAAGTATGTACTAGAAAAGTTTGTATCAAAATTGATATTTATTTAAAAATGCACTCTTACAATTTCCGAGTAACCGCCAAGTTGAAGAAGATTGAAAAATTTCTGTTTTTCAATATTCTAATGATTATATCTCAAAAACTAGTAGTGCTACTACTGAATAATAAGTAAAAATTATTAGCTTTCTGAATTCCCTGTAGAAGTACATAATTTGATGTTGAACATGCTCTTTCGTTTTCGAAAAACCTAAAGAAGCGTATCTCGGAAAGATATTTTTTTTTATTATCCTTAATTTCACTCGAAATATATTCGAAATTATAAAAGATCGGTATAAATAGTAAACAGTAAAAATATGTATGCGAACATTTAGTTTCTAAATCTATATTTATTTTTGAAAAAGCTCGTATAGTTTTCGGGTAATCGTTCTGTTAAATTAAAAGAGATTGGACATTTTCTGTTTTTCAAGTTTGCGATGCTTATATCTTAAAGCAAAAAGTGTTAGAAATTAACAACAACTATAAACATTAGGCAAGAATGTGTAGCTCTTTGAGAGCCCTGCAAGTGTATTTAATTGGAGTTTGGATCTTGCCCTTATTTCCGATGTACGGGGTTGCTACCTCTATTAAGTTCAGATTTCAATTGGGTCGCTTTCTTGAGGCCATCCAAATATTTACTTAAGGGTCGGTCACACTGTCTGGGTAAGTATGAACTTAATTTCTAAGAAAACTGAGGCATACTCGTAGAACGTATCAAAAATGCAGTTCCCTACGCTCATATAGAATGTTTATAGAGGTTCGCAAAGTTGCGAACCGTAGCAAGTTTTTTGCTGCCATTGCAAGATTTGGCTATTCCATGACGAAGAGTAACGACGACGGTAATAACGACCATGACGACAGTAATTTACTGACCAAGCTATAAAATTTTAACCTTATAACACGTGCGCTTTATAACGTAAACAAGACTCCAAGCCAAAAGGAAATGTACAATGGAGCTTGACATAAGCTCCATCCACAGAACTCGAACCAATGACAGAACAAATCGCCAAAACCTATGAACAGAAGGGGCAAAACGCATAGTACCTCATACAACAGTTTGTGAAAGATACCTAACTTACTGTTGACATGGAATGACGTACATAGTCTTGAGATGATTTACTTGCGGATAAGATGGCATTTTTACGAGTAAAATGATATTATACTTGTTTACGAAGTGCATTATAATTACCTTCGATTTAATAAGCCAATGTGTGCTACAATTATTAAAAACAGTAATGTGACGATGAATGTCAGGAATCGAGTGTGCAGTAAATAATGTGTGTTCCTAGCAAAAATGTAGTGAGAACGTCAAGTAACTGGACAGAGTCCAGCCCTAACGAGAAGCATTAATGATGAATTAGGTAACCATTTACATAAACATTTCGAGGAAAGATTTTGAAAGCTCAGTAGCCAGTGTACTAAATTAATAGTATTCACAACACGAAAACAGCTCTAGTAACTATTATGTTATAATTGGTAATTTAGCTATACTAAAATTTAACGTTAAATTAATAATAATTATTAAAGTTTGGTTTGAGCAATTTAATGATTGTTTATTGGATAAGTGGAATTAATTTTATTTTATTAATCAAGCTGTTTTTCAGCAGAAACACCGGGCAGCACAATAAATTATTATATTAATCAAGTTGTTTTTCAGCAGAAACACCGGGCAGCACAATAAATTATTTTATTAATCAAGTTGTTTTTCAGCAGAAACACCGGGCAGCACAATAAATTATTTTATTAATCAAGTTGTTTTTCAGCAGAAACACCGGGCAGCACAATAAATTATTTTATTAATCAAGTTGTTTTTCAGCAGAAAAACCGGGCAACACAATAAATTATTTTGGTGGGTTTTGCAGCCACATGCACTAATCACTATGATATAAGAAACCCAAAATTGACTATGGTGGGTTCTCACTTCGGCAATTGCATATACATTTAACATTAAATATTATATATTATATTTATACGCCACAATATAAAGTACCAATTTAAAGAAATTATAAAGTGCAAGCAATTCTACATAGGATTATACGTATTTATTTCTCGCTTGCATCACACTGAAAAATAAATATGCTATATTCTGCTTTCACTCGATTTTATAGAAAATTCTTCCCAATTGGAAGTTTTCATGTCACAAGTATCTTAAAAGTAGCATTGCAAATTTCGGAGCTTGTTTCGATTCGCTCTTTGAAACTTTCGTTGTCTGACTTCAAATGAAACATATGCTTACATAATCCTACTATCTTTTGAAATTTCATATTAAAGCAAATAAGAATTATACGGTATATTATATTGTGACGGGATTAAAAATTCGAATTCGAGTTTTCGACGGGAGAGCACGTTTCAAGCATCCCTGATCACGAAAGGAACATTTTTGAGGTGATGTATGTGTGTGTGTGTGAAAGTATCTGTGTGTGTCAGTGACTCCGGGGAAACGATATCTCACGAACGAATGCAGCGATTCGAATGAAATTTGGTACAAAAATTACAATCAGGGAATACTGGAAGCATATTGTTTTTAAACACAATCGAATGGTCAGAACCACCTAAATTTTTGGGTGAAATTTTGAAAAAATCATCAAAAAATCAAAAACTTCAATAAAGTTACGCAAATAGACATTCCTTATATAATTTTTCCTTAGAAAACGATTAACATAAACTTTAGAATGCTAGCATGAACCGTTCTCGAGATATTGCAGATTATTCAAATAAATTTTCCAGAACATCCCATAAATAAAAAAAAAATATTAACTGTTGAGAAACATGTTCACTTTTCATATATAATATCATGCGATAAATTTGGTGACATCATTCTCGTGGATCTAGCTCGTTCCATTCATCAGAAAATATAATTTAAGTAATAATTTTGCATTTGAAAGCCAATAGTCATATATGTGCTATATGAATAATTTATTTCGCCGTCCATAACGCTTGGCAAGGTTTTGGCGACGAATTTAGCGGAATGTCACCAACTTGGCGACTATTTTAAATGTTGCCAAATTAATGAAAATCTCAGCAAATAAAAATGACGCTTAATCAATGAAAATGACGACTCATTGGCCAAAATTTTATATCTTGGAAAGAATATAAGTATTTACTATAAAAATAACCCATTTTTATTTGCTGTAAAAGTAGTAAATTCATTGCATTATATAAGGAAAGTCATGTGCTGCCCACATCAGATTTTTATTTGTAAAATAATAGCATATATATCCAGTGTCACTCGCATTTTCATTTTTGTGCAAATTCTGGTGAAATAATAAGTAACAACTTTTTGTGCAAATAATAATAAAAAAAACCCAAACGTAATTAAGTACAAATAATTGAAACAAAAATGGCATACAGCTTTGTAGTTGCTTTGAACCCACTTCTTCAGTGTAAAATGGATCAACAACACACAATTCAAAAAGGCGAAGTCAGTAGAAATGAAGAAATAGAGGGATATATATATATATATATATATATATATATATATATATCCAAATCAAAACAAATCAGAAAGTAGACTAAAGACCAGTAAAGAAATAACTAACACACAAGATTGGAATGCCCAAGAACACTACAGAAATTTTACAACAATCCGTGCCAAGGCAAGACTAGTTTAAGATAGCACCAATAAGACAAAAATAAGACAAAAACAACACGTAAGAGTTCCATTAGCTAAGAAATAGACAGAGATGGAACAAAATTAACAAAAAATGGGGTTTTGTTAGTTTTGCTATTTGTTTCTGATTCTACTAAATGTATATTTAACTTCTACACTTATCAAGACACCAGTGCTTGTGCTAAAATTATTCATTTTTAATTACACTAGTTATAACAAATGACTGACAATATACTTATGTATAATTCCAGAAATTTTAGAACTGAAAATGTTTATCATCATTGAGAAGTACACCAAAATTATAAAGCATTATTTTTTGTTGACAGTAGCTAAAATTTAGTTAGTAGAAGTATTAGCTTTTTTATTAATTATCTATGAAATATTTTATAAAATAATATTCAGAAATATATTATAATAAAAACATTAAAACCATCTATATATTTTATTGAAAAATTATTTTTTTTGCAGCAGTGTTGAATAGAAAAATGATATCAAAATATCTGTCAAAAGTTATGTTTCATTTAAAGTTATGTTTCATACTATAGCGATTTTGCGCACGACAATTTGCCTTCAAGCTTTTTTGTATGTATTATTTAAATAACAAATCGTCTTCAAGTTATAAGAATTCGTGAGGAAGGTATATTTGCTGATTAATATATTTTAATTACAGTAAGAAATAGCCCTTAATTAGATGAAACGTAAAAATGTAACATGTAAACGAGTTTAAAATAAACCATTTTTTTATTATAGCGCATGAATACGGATTTATAAAGTTAACGCTGCTATTCACACTGATTAAAAAATTATAATGAAAATCTTTAGTAAACAATAGCATCCCATTTTTTATGCGTTCATTAAGAAGTTATAACATGTCTAGACTCGGTGCTAATTAAGAACGAAAGCAATTATTATTATTTTTTTTACATTCTGTCTGAAAGAATTTGTATTAAAGCGTGGGAATAGATTCTGTAAATCATTGTTTGTCCTTTGACAATTATTCATTAACAGATTATTTTTAATGAACGGTACTTAGTACTTGTGTTAGAAAAAGAAATATCCTCCGTTATTGTGTCGTAATTTGAGAAAATATGCTAATATTAAGCCTGATATTCAGGCCAAAACATTATTTTTATTTTTTATTTTTCAGGGAAAGGGGCGATATTGTATGGAATAAGTTCGAAATTCTCCTTATATGACTATGATATTTCTTTTTAATCAAAGTCAGCTGGTCTTACGTATTTGAAAGAAATTGTTGAGTTTGAAATTTTTCCAGAAATTATATTTCCCCAGTCTATGTAATAGTTTTATTATATAAACAGCGAATAAAGTGTTGGTCTATTAAAATACTCTACGGTTTGGAGGTTTTACCTAGAATTTAAAATAAATGACTAATTTTATATTAATATTAATAAAATTTATAAATTACTTAGAAATAGAATTAAAGAAATTGAAATCTATATTGCAATTACATATGCTGATAAAGCTTTAATATTCATAAATATTATTATATAAGTACACTAAAATCACATATTCGTAATAATTATACTTAAATTTATAAAATATTAATTTTAAAGTTATTTCTAACAGAATGTCAACGAAATATAAACAACCTAATATCAAAAATCTGATGTGGGCAGCTCATGAATGTCCTTATATAAATGACTATTGGCGGTCAAATACAAAAGTATTACTCCAAGTATCTTTGCTCATGAATGGAACGAACTAGCTCCTTTGATTTTTTGATGACTTTTTCAAAATTTCACTCGAAAGTTTATGGGGTTCTGAACATTTGATTGCGTTTAAAAACCATAGGCTTCCAGTATTTATGGATTGTAATTTCTGTACCAAATTTCATACGAATCGCTCTATTCGTTCGTGAGATACCTTCTCCACAGACTCACTGACACACACTTACACACACACAGACATCACCTCAAAAATGTTGGATTCGCGATCAGGGATGCTTGAAACGTGATCTCCCGTCGATAATTCGAATTCGAATTTTTGACCTCGTCAGAATATTTTCTTTACACATTATGTATATAAAGAAAGTAAAAATAGTTGCTATACATTTCACTGCATAGTATTAGTGCATAAATTTCCTAAATCCCCTGTTGCTTATTGTGCTATCACTAGGAGCCATAATCTTACCGTGCTATTGCTGGTAAACTTTTAATAAAATTTTTAAATTCGAATTCAAATTTAAATTCAAAGACAGCAAATAAGACAATTCAGGCGAGCACAGAAATATACAGAAAACCACAACGTAAACAAAAAATACAACATTTTGTTATAATGCAGCCTAGAGGCTAGAAAATCCATTCAGGTCGCTAAGATAAACTATAATAAAGATGAATCGACAAAAGATATAACGAAATAAAATAATTAACGAAAAAAATACTTCCGTATCTGTACATGAATATAAACTTTCTGTTTATATTTAAAACAATTAGATGCCTTTACAGACTTGAGTTTATTAGGTAAAACATTAACCTTTTAGGGGCTAACCACAAGAAGTACTTATGTAACATTAGTTCATGATTAGCTTTAGGAAAAGCAAAGTCGTAGTACGAATAAGTCGAAAGCCCTGACCACCCGACTCGTCCGAAGACTTAGAGCAGCTTAATGGATGGCCGGGTAGTACGAATGAGTGTAATTGATCTTGTGATTGATTTCTAGGTAGTTGGATGCCTGATGTAAAATGAAAATACATTTGAAAATTTAAAGATGAGGAATAGTTAACATATCAAAACATTTCTTTAACTCAGTAAGAGCGTCATCATTACTACTGTTACGCAAAATCAATTGATTAAACTTAAATAATATTTAATTTAGTTGATATTTCCATGGTTGACATAGTAAACATGGTTGACATAGTAAAGGACAGTTTTGAATTAGTTAAGAAACTGAAAACTCTTACTAATCTCCATTGCATGTATACCGTTAATATTAAAGATTTGTTTAGTAATATATATATTAATGATCTTTATAAAATAACTTTAAAAATATATGAACAATATCATATTTCCCCGAAATATTCATCACATATTTAAAAAAATTACTTAATGACTCTATGAAAATTATATACAGCATGGTAATTCTTCTTTTAAGCAGCTGTTTTGTATCTCATAAGGGGTTGAATAAAATTGCTCCATTGAGATAAATGGATTAAAGTGATTGGTGCTCCTTTACCGAAAAGGTTAAGAAGTTAAAACAGAAACTCAACAACAAAGTCAGATTGAAGAAGAATGATTATTAGAACATTATCTAATGGAATCGGCATCAAGAACACACAAAACGCGTACATAATAAAACCAGTCTTATTTGATTATTTAGCTAGATACAGTAATGAATTGACACCTTTAGTGCTTTGCAAAGTATTTCCCCGAAATATTCTAATTGGGTATTATAATTGGGTAATATTCTTCCTCAAATTCAAATGTGTACAGTAGCTAGCAGAGAAAATTGTGAAGACACTACACTATATCCCTGTACATGTAAGTGCTGTTTATTGTATAATTTCTGAATAGGATAGAAAATAGTCTATAACTATATAATGTAAAATAAGTGGCAACCTATTTAGTTTCCATTTTTTTACTCATTAGATAATACTCTAGCAGTCTTTAATTAGCAATTTCCTTCTATCTCGTAATCCAAATTTCTTTAATTTTCAACAAAAGGCACAGGAATCACTTGTATTTGTTCTGACTTGGTCATTTTACTATAGATAAAACAAACATATACACTTCGGACATACAATAGGAAGTTATGTAAATGCTTAAGGACTTTCCCAGGAAGTATATTGCATTTTGTCCCATTCCAATGTATAGTAAAATTTCAGGAAAACTTTCATTTGTATCGAGCATCATACTTGCTAGAGCGACACGTCATAATATTTGAATAATTGCATTGGATATTTGCAGTGTTTGTAAAGAATATTTGCAGCGTATTGGAATATTTGCAGAGTTTGTGCAAAAATGTATTTTGGGCTTCGTGTTCCCCTAGGTTCTTCATAGTTCTTCTTAAAACAGTTTTCTGTATACAGTGTAAAGTATTAAAGCATTTTATAAACTAAATATATTTTATATATTCAGTTATTGAACCGTTTGTAGCAAACTACACTTCGTCGATAATTTTGATCGAAATATACTTTTAAAGTTTTGATTGCATTCTTTAAATAGAATGTTTGAAATGGAATTTCGTGTTTGTTTAGAACTTTTCTCAAATTCGGGAGGCGGTTATCGAAAAATAATGCACTCGAATAAATTTATTCGATATTTTCTTTCTCGACTTCTAGATACTTGTTTTGCTAGAACAAATTCTACATTTGGAATCTTGTTTGAGTTTGAAAATTCTTTTCTATAATATAAATAATTTATATCTGAATATGTTTAGATCTCAAAATCAGACAATTTTGGTCAGATATAAATTAATAAAAACGTTTATTGAATTGTCCATTTAAATGACAAAAGTTTCATAAATACAAATGTTTTTGTAGCAGCTTTAGTTAACGTGGAATAATTTTAAGAATTCTATATGCGGATTTTATATTATATTTAAAAAATTATTAAAAGCATGAAATTTGAATATTTGTTTAAAAGAGCATTAAAATTCAAACAATAAAAAATGTCTATGTGTTTGTCTGTTACAAATTAACAAAAAATTCTAGCAAACTACAATCTAGCAATAATCTAGCAATAATCTAGCAATATCTATCTAGCAATAATTCTACAAATGTTAATTCAAGTGTACTTTAATGTTTTAAAGTGCACTTGAAATTGACCATGAAACTCCTTATAGCGACTTATTAAAATTAAATTTCTTAGCTGAAAAAGATGAAAAAGTAAAACGGCGTAATTCCTTTCCTTTTTTACACTTTACAACAATGTTGAAAAGTGTTTATGACTTTGTTCATACTGTCTGTCTGTCTGACTGTATGCATGTCTGTCTGTCCGTTAGCACGATAACTGCCGTAAAAATGACTTAATCAAAATGAAATTTCAGTATGTGATAAAGACGGTCTGTAGAACCTATGGGAATATAAATGAATAATATCACCCAATTAGTTTTGGATTGAACCCGGATTGAAAAAATAAAATACATTGAGCCCTATGGGATCTAATTCCTCAAACATTTTTTAAGCGGATTTAAAATTCACAAATTACTTCGAATGTTTTAGAAAATGTTCAAATTATCACATAAAATACATAAAAAATATTTCAAAAAAAATATATGCAGTAGTTTTTTAAATAAAAATTAAAATATTAATTACACCCATTATATGAAGAGATCACGTGACCATTATATGAAGAAATCACGTGACCCACTTCAAAATAAAATATGGCATCTATCTTGTGTCAAAATCGTGATTTTTAAAGTGCTTTATAATTTATATTTGGTGTTGTATAAGAAAATTTTAGGTAATATACAAATTATTCCATAAAATATATAAAAAAAAAATCAGAGAAATATATTCAGTAGTTTTTTAAAAAATAAAAATTAGAATAATAATTACACCTCTTATATGAAGCGATCACGTGACCATGATATGAAAAGATCACATGGCCCACTTCAAGATGATATATGACATCCATCTTGTCTCAAAATCGTGATTTTTTAAGTTCTTTTTAATTCATATTGAGTGTTGTATCCGTCCTAAAACCACTTTATTTTTGCTTAAATTCTGTGCATCTACATACTGAAACAACGCAATTACAATATATTTGAGTTTAAATGATCATCCAAATTTGATTATTTCGTCAACGAAGCTTATTTTTCACTTATGTAATATGTAAACAGCAAAATATGTAGAATGGGTTGTATTAGAATTGCTATATTTCTTTAACACAAAATTATTTAGCTCATGGAGTCTGCATAGCTGATATGAATGAAATATTCATTCATCATATTCTAAGAGAAGGACGATTTTTTTCGATGAAGTTTTAAGCACAGAGTTTAATTACTTGTAGCTCCATGGTCTTAATTTTTAAATAAAATAAATTATTATAGTATTGTGATGAATGAAATTAATGGAAAAATGTTATGAATGAAATAATGCTTTTATAGTGAGATCCAGGCGTGTTATTTTTTCTATGACGTCATTTGAATGAATTTCAGTTGTTTTCGATGAAGTTTTCAAATACAATAAATTGTCGTAGTATTATGATAGTTTTAAAAATATTACTGAGGAATGTATCGCATTTTAGAGATGTTTAAACCATGCAATTTATATCTCAATGCCGTCATTTTAATGAAGTTCATTTTTTTCGATGAAGGTTTAAGTTTTCAAATATAATAAAAATAATGTAGTATTGTGATAAATTTTAAAATATTACTGAGGAATGTATTGCATTTTAGACATGTTTAAATAAAATTGCATTGAAGTTGGAAAGTGTTTCATAATCAATGCTTTAAGCATGATTGATCTTTCTTGTTATTGTACTGCCGCAACATTTCGAGTAAACGTCAACTATAATTTCAACTATGACACTTTGACTGGGAATTGAAAAACCAAAATTCAAACTTTCTCAAGCCCACAGTTATATGCTTTAAACTGAATTTCTATGCATATTTCATTTCTAATGGCAATCTCTGCAAAAGCCTTGGGAATCTATATAAAATAAAGGAAGATATCCGTCTCTCCCCCTCTCTCTCACTCTCCCCTCCCTCTTCCGCTCCTCCCTCTCTCTCAACGTGTGTGAGGGCAATCTGTAGCGTAAAATCTATGCAGCGTACGACTTGGGTATTTAATATACATGTACTTCAGGATCTTAATATCCTAAATATATTTTTTTAAATTTCGAAATGGGTTGTGTTAGTTATTTTATGTTTTGTCCAATTTTAGGCAATTGTCACACACATCGATTCCATAATGACATAAAATAATATCACTGATATTTTGACACCATTCTATCTTGAAATCATCGGAAGGATCGAGAAATTCTGTTTGAAACAAACTCCAAAAACAGAGTCCATACGACAAATTTTAATGATTTTTTATAAATATATACTTTTCGTGAGGTTTAAATCCCTCCGAAATTTATATTATGATACACAAAACTTGACGTGCTAACATTATGAACATTGGTTCATAATTTAACATTGGTCAAATTATAAACATTGGTTCATAATTTTGCAATACAGCAGAATAAATAATACAGTAGCTTGTAAATATTTTATGGCACTACTGTAGAATAATACTCATTTCATAAAACCATCTGTTGATTAAATATAATTTTCTTTTGTCAAGATATATCTTTGATTTTTTTTTTAATTAACTTAACGTTCCTCTGACAACCAGCGGATACTTTCCGCAGCAGTTCTAACAAATGAAACACCCCACTCACGGGAAGGTCACTCATCCTGCTGCTTATACTCTTGGTTGAGTCGGGTGGCTTGGATCTTCAACCCTATGCACGGGGAGAGGTACTTTTCTACTTATTGTTACTATCACCTCACGTATGGGGCAATCTCTTATCCTCCACATGTGAAGAATTTTTCCATTGCATGTAATTTTCACTGTTATTTATATTAATATTTTTTTTTGTTATTTTTTTAAATCAATAAATTAATTTCTCGCTGATAGTTTTCACTGTGATTTATATGAATATTTTTTATGTTATATTTTTTTTATTTATCAATTAAATTTATCTGTCGAAATTTCCACTGTTATTAATATGAATTGACATTTTAGAAACGAAAATTTTCAAAATTGGGGATGGGCGCCCCCCATCACAATCCCATTAATTTGGCCACCCTAGCCCCGTACACCCTTCCTTGAACCGTGTTCACCCCCCTCTACCAAGATTAAAAATAAGAAACGGAAATGTAAAATTAAAATTTCTGTAATAGAAACTCGTAATCCCCAACGCAGATGCAAATAGGATACATCCTTTTTCAGAGATTTTCCGAGTGAAAATTATTGAATCTTTAATTTAATTGTAAAAAATTAAAGTGATAAAGGTATAGAATATGAGAGTTTCCAATGACAAAAATATTTGTAGTACGGAGCTTTGAAATGAAAGTTATATTATCTTTAATTTGATTCTGAAGTGGCAACGAAAGAAATTAAAGTAATTTAGAGTTAATACTTGAGACTTTACGATAACAAATGTTGAAGATCGTACCTCAAAAAAAAATTGTGCAAATATTTAATTTTTAGCAATGTAGAGAATAACCATAGACGCTTTTATCGAATGTTTAGGGAATCCTTAAAATAATGGTACAATCTTAATTTAAATTTCCCCATTTCACTATTTTTGTGTTATTTAGTCGTATTCCTACCAATAAATGTAAGGATACATGTAATTTCTCGAGTTAAGCTGAAGTATATGTTGTCCCCTTTTTATCTCAAATAATTATAAGTTTTATATTGGCAGTTCAATACGTTCTGTCGGTATTCGTTTATCTGAGATTGCTCTTGATATTAAAAATAATAAACTATCCACTGCTCTTTCACAATTATTTATTAATGATAAATTTAACTTTGATACTTTTTTTTAATGAATTACAATAATCCCTGTAATATTTTACTTTTGTAATCCCTTTTTAACACTTTACAACATAGTTAAAAAGTGTTTATGACTTTTTCCTTCTGTCTGTCTGTCTATCTGTCTGTCTGTATGTCTGTTTGTCCATTAGCACGATAACTGACTTTATCAAAATGAAACTTTAGTATGTTGTTTAGAGGTCTGTTGGACCTATGGGAATATAAATGAATAATATCACCCAATTAGTTTTAGATTGAATCCGGGTTGAAAAATTGAAATACACTGAACCCTATGGGACCAAATTTTTCAAACATTTTTTAAGCGAGGTTAAAATTCACAAATTGCTTCGAACGTTTTAGAAAATGTTCAAATTATCACATAAAATACATAAAAAATACTTCAAAAAAATATATGCAGTAGTTTTTTAAATAAAAGTTAAAATATTAATTACACCCATGATATGAAGAGATCACGTGACCATTATATGAAGAAATCACGTGACCCACTTCAAAATAAAATATGGCATCTATTTTGTGTCAAAATCGTGATTTTTAAAGTGCTTTATAATTTTTATTTGGTGTTGTATAAGTCCTAAACCCGCTTTATTTTGCTTTTTCTGTGCATCAATGTTCTGAAATAACGCAATTACAATATATTTGAATTTAAATGATCATGAAACTATGATTATTTCTGCAACGAAGCCTAATTTTCACTTATGGAGATTGTAAACACATCATGCTGTAAGATGAGTTGTATAATAATTCCCGAATTTCTTTAACGCAGAATTATTTAGCGCTGGAGTTTGCAATATAGTTTATATAGTTGTGTTCTCGTTGATTTCATTGATTTTATTGTATAGGGAACAAATGATTTTATAGCAGACTTTTTCGATGAAGTCTTAAACACAGGGTTAAATTACTTTTACCACCATGGTTTTAAGTTTTTATGTAAAATAAATTATTGTAGTATTGTGATGAATGAAAGGAATAGAATAAATGTTTATGAATGAAATTTGTACTGCTTTTTCATAGAGCCAGGCAATTTATATTTCAATGACGTCATTTGAATAAAGTTCATTTTTTTCGATAAAGTTTTCAAATATAATAAATTATTGTAGTATTATGATAATTTTAAAAATATTACCGTTGAATGTATCGCATTTTAGAGTTGTTTAAATAAAGTTACATTGTAGTTGGAAAGTGTTTCATAATCAATGCTTTATGCACGATTGATCTTTCTTGTTATTTATATTTATGAAGAATCTATTTGTAACTTTAATCCCGTTCAAACTCTTTAGTTTTGCATGGTGTTTTATTCTCGTGTTAAACCATTATATGATTTTCTGCTAATCTAGTGCTTCACCCCTAGTGTTATGTTTATGAATTGGTCTGATTTACTTATCTATATGGGATTTGAAATAAATTGCATTGAATTAATTTTTTTTTAAATTTATATTTATTTGTGATATATTTAATTTAAAACCACTTTTTCCGATTTACCCTGTGAAAATTTGTATTCACGATTTCTGGTTGTATGTCTGTCAATTACTTATTACTGCCACTGATAATAGACACTATGTTGTCCGAAAGCTCTATGGCATTTTGAGAGAAAGTTTCGCTTTATGTCAAGATGATGTATTAAATACAGTTTACAATACTAGTTTATATAAAACTGTTTTATTCATACTACATATTACAGTTTCATTTTCCCTCATCTGTCTTATTGTGATATTGTTTGGGGAAACACTACTGCCAGAAATATAAACAGGCTTCGTATTCTACAAAATAAGTATATATCTCTTCTTAAAGATTCCTTTGATTTGAATATTCAACATCATGATATTTGTTCTTGCTACAAAATTTTGCCCACCACTGAGATTTTTCACTATCGTTAGGGCTTGTTTATGTTTCAGCATATTCATCATAATCAGTATTGTCGTATTTTTGCTCTAATTTTCGTGATCATACTTATAATACTCGGAATAAGAATCGATTGTGACCCCCCCCCCTTTTCTGTACAAACAGCTTATACCTAAATATAGATTCCATTAGCTCAAGATTATGGAATTATTTTCCATTTTGAAGAAAACTTCAAAATTTATTATTTTCTTCAAATCACTGAACCGTAAAAATTGTTTTAGGAAGTACTTAAAGATGTTTCTGTTACAGGTCTGAGCGATTTTCTAACCTTTTATTTATTTGCTTTGCTATTTGTTTTTCTGCTAGTTGTTTCTTGCTTATTTTGTATGGTTTTTGTTCTGCCACTGATTATAATATTAATGCTAGCGTGTTGCCAGTTTGGTTGAGGGCTGTGGAACGGACAGGTCTATCTAAAGCGCCTTTTTTTATAGTTCCATGCACCACTGTTATACATTCGCTTATAAGTAGAAATTGTATATATTGTGTATATTGTGTGGCAAAATAAATTTTATTATTATTTATTATTATTATTATTATTATTATTATTATTATTATTATTATTATTGTAGTCTTTGCTGAAAGTAATAAAATTTACTATACTTAATTTTTACTATACTTTAGAAAAATTTATAACAGTGTTTATTGTTTCATTATCACGTGTTAACCATTTTCTCTTATGTTTATAGTAGCTAAGTATGGGACGCTTTTTATAACTATCATACAACAATGGCATTTTTGCGAGCCATTTCGCAAAACAATTTTTGAGGTTACAACAAATTTTAATATATTAAGATGTTCTAATAGGCTAATCTGCGTACCAAATTTCAGCTCTTTAAGACGTAAGAAATTAAGTTAAAAATGCTGTCAAAGAAGTTTAAACAGACAGACGATCAACCATACATCGGTTATGAGGATTTAAATAAAAGCTTTAAAAAATAAAATTCCAAAATACACTACTAAGCTAAATGTCTCTTCCAATAAGCAATTTAATTTGGTGAAACATTTTTCAAGCTGTGAGACTGAATCAAGTCAATGTTTTAATTTAATTTTTCTTTTCTAACAGCTCCCAGTGGATCGAAGGTAATTAAAAAGTCTGTTCTGTCGGTCTGTAATGACTGCTTATAATTCAAAAACGTCCCAATAGATTAGTATATTTTTTCGCAAGATCGTTTATCTTAATAATGAGCATGTATGGCTAAAATATCTCAGATTTTATGCATTGTAATTTTATGTTAGTAACTTCAGCATTTCTGCTGGTTTTATATAAACTATCTATAACAGACAAGTCAGACCCGCGAGCATTCTGCCCTAAAAGTAATAAACTAAAAACACGCAAGAATAGTATTTCTTACTTTTGTTGGAAGAAGCTTGAACTGTTTTGAATGTTAAATTGAGGCTTAATTGTGTATACCGCGTTCAGTTGATAAGCGAGCGCGGGATACAGTTAAGCCTTTTTTACGAAATGAGCGTGACACTCTGAGTTGTGTGGTATCTCAAATAAAATATATAAAATGATAAGAAATAAAATAACACCAGGGTTTCACTTTTAGTACCTGAAGTCATACGCTACTTAAAGCTTCATGGTTACATCATAATTTCTTAGTGAAATAAGTTTAGTTATTGCATTACGTAGAGAACTGGCTGCTCATATCATGGCTTCATTTTCAGTATCTAATGCCATACGCTACGCAAAGATCCATAGTTACATCGTCAAAATGGAAATATTTATCCATGTTTGAAACACGTTTGGCAGCATTTTGCAGCAGTGTTACCCAGAGATAGGTAGATAAACAGACAGATAAATCAAGGTGTTTATGATATTTCGCATGTTAAAATCAAAGATTTCTTTTTTCTCTCTAACAATTCAGGTGGTATAAATGTTAAGATGCGAAAGTTATACATTTTTATGGGCACAATAGCAATTGCATTGCAGAGAAAAACCGTTTGCAAACATATTTTTTGTTGCAGCCATCCTTTCATGATGACTTACAAATTACTCTTTGATGCTTTACAATAAAAAGAAAAGTGTTACTTTTTTCGTTTACGTGTTTGAGATCATCTGTCTGCCACTGCAAAACCAATTGGTACATTCGTTTGTATTTTAGAATGCTTTTAAAGACCTATCAAATTGAATGGAATTGGAAACTGGTTGGTGAAATAAAATAAATATCTGATCATTCACTTTTCTTTAGAGATCATTGGCTGAATACGAAACTATTATTAAACATTCCATATTTATTTTTGAATCAATATTGATTTTTAAAATAATTCTATTCAATCATCGTTGTTATGAAATATATTTATAACTTCAGATATATTTGTAACTTTCAAATATATTTATAAATACAGATGTTTTATAGCCACCGATAGAGAATGGCACATCTTAAGACAAAAACAGCTGCACCGTACCCCTGTTTTATCCTATTCTTCCGTACATACTTATGTTATTTTAAATTTGAATTAATATTTATGAGATATATAAAGGAATCATTTAATATGCTGAAAATAAGTACATAAAATTAAATTTTCTGCCTGCCAATGCTGTGCGACATTTTCTGTATTTTTCTATCTAAGAATGTTTAGCTGCCGGCACCTACTGCTATAAATATGGTTTTCGGTATTTTGCTCCTTCTTAACAAAGTTTTTAACCTGGGTATGTCAAGAATGAATAAATATGTTTAATTTCAAAATATTAATACCGATTTTATCATATTTATTGCCTTTCATGTCTGTTATATACATAAGTACATTATACGATTGTGCTCCTATTACTGATAACAGCATCCCTGGACCGGTTCCGTCCTTATTATGCGGGTATATATATATAGGCGAATTTTATGACTATGAACTTGATCGTTATACCTTCGTATATCCCCCCGGGGACCAGTGAAGAATAAAATTATTATTATAATTGTGCTAATAAAATTGAGTTTATAGAAGCAGTGGAATATTTTATTTTTCGTGTGGAATTTTCATATAAGTCTGGTTCTGAAGTCGATCCTTGGCGTGGTCGTGTGGCTCCCTTCAGAAATCATATCTGAGGGGCGAATTCGACTTCCTACGGTGACCATCAGTGCTCATGCACCTTTGAAATAATCACGGACTTTGGGATTCATTATGGCTACTGGAGATAATTATCCCAGCACCAGTCTAGAAATAGACAAAACTATAGTTGATTATAAATCTCATATAGAGAAAGCTCTTGAAGGCCAAGAGAATATTATTTCTTCAATAGTATCAGCGAAAGTGAATGTTGGACCTCAGACTAAATAAAATCAGAGAGGAGGTCAGAAAGATGCTTAAGATCGTTGTCGAACAACAAAAAATTATTATTGAGTTAAAGTGTAGAGAGGAAGACAGAGGGAGACTGAAGGTAACATATGCTCAAAAAACAGGAGCAGGAATTGGGACAAAAAGTGGTACAAGAATTAGATCGAGGAGTGGAATTTGATCGTGGGCCAAAGGCCTTTTTAGCTAGCATTTATCCTAGAGAGGTAAATACCTCTGACAAGACCAAGCAAGAAATTCAGAGTTTTATTGATCCAAGAAAACTGGATATAACGGTGAAAGGGGTTAAGAAAATCAGTCGTGGAGGTATTTTAGTTGAAACAACAAAAGAGGAAGACATAGATAAGCTAATTGCAAGCTTTACTGATAGAGATGATTTAGGGAAACTTTTTTCGATTCAAAGACCTATTAAGAGGAAACCTCACATTATAGTATACGACGTTGATACTGGACATACTAAGGAAACTCTACAGAATGCATTAAGGGAATTGAATCCTCAGTTCAGGGAAGACTCAGAAATTGATATAAAACAAAGTTTTAAAGGAAGAAGGGGAGACAATTGGATCATGACTCTTGATCCAAAGATGTTTAACAGTGTTATGAAAATAAGAAATTATATATATATAGGATGGTGTAGAGTAGACCTCAGGGAGTATCTGAGGCCCACTATCTGTTATAATTGCTATAAATATGGACACATTGCAAAAAATTGCAAAGGAGAAAGAAGTTGTAGACAATGTGGAGAGTGCGATCATAAGGGGCAAGAATGCACAAATGCTAAAAATTATATAAATTACTCCGTTTATAATGTAAAATTTGGAACTAAGTTTGATTGCAAATATAGTTGTATTAATAAGATCTGCTGTGTCTAACAGAAAGAAATTTACTTTGTCAGACACAAGACGGATTATGGAGTAAATCCTCCTGTTACGGTTGTGTGAATTCTCTTGGTGAATTGTGTTTTTATCATGATATTGTTGGCATGTTTGTTACAGTATGTGCTAAAGGGTAAAACCTGATAGTGGAGAATTTGTTTTAATGTATTTTATTCTATTGCATGTTTAAATTCTTATTGCAGGATATAATGTTTTATTGGTTATTGCTGTTATCTTCAGAAGAAGAAATCTTCTTATCTTGTCCCATTTCTTTGTAATGCAGATTTTGTTGAAGTCTCTGTTCCTTTATATGACTGAGAAATAAAATATTTTTTGGGGAATGTTATTTTGTTGGCCTGAGTGAATGTAATTGTTTTTTGTACAAGTAGTACTTTTTGTTTTTGTATTTTGTTACCGGCCAAGGGGGCCTGGCTTTGTGAGTCCAGTTAGAGGATGAGCTCTCCTTTTGTTGTTTGGCCGTGGGCTTGTTTTGTTTAGCTCGTGTTTTCCGGTGTTGGTCTCCCTGCGTCCTGCTCGGCGCTTTGGTGTCGGTGCGGACTCGGGGGGGAGGGAAGTTCCGGCTTGGTGGCGGCGACTGTGTCCCGGCGGTGTCGGCTTCGGCCGGTGGTGCTTCTGTTGGTGGTTGCTAGACTGGGGGGCATGTGCTGAGGGCTGCAGGATTACGATCGCGACGGCGTTTCTTCTTTTCCGTGTACCTTCGGGTGGGTCGGTATTTCTTTATGGATACCTTCGTATGTCACAAGTTGAATTCCAAAGACATTTCGATATGTCTCTGCCCGTAATTTTCCCGGCCGTACCTTGTAACTGCTGCACACTCTTTGGGTGAAATGAACGGCTTGGGTGTTAAAAAATACGACTCTTCGGTATGAGTGAATATGTTAGTCCCCGTAGATGTTCCAATCTTGTGGCACATCGTAAGATATTTTTATGTCATTGCAAATATACCATGCTGACTATTTCAAAGTAAACGCCAAACCGGTTCATGGATGCTTTTATTTGCAACATCAATGCAATATTTGCTTTGGATTCGCCCTCTACAGTTGGGTTTTGTGACTGTAAATAGTATAGTAATCCCAAAGTAAAACGGAATGTATTATAAATTCCGTCGAAAAACTAAAATTTAACAATTTCGTACATTATGAGCATGATATATTATATTACAAAGCGTTTTCCCGCAAATATTTCAGCCACTCTTTTCCACCATTCAGAGGGTATTACGGGCATATAATTCATGTATGCAACGCCACTGCATACATTCTTAAAAATACCACCTGTGGTGTGGCTTCTTATATACAGCCGTGATTTATCTGCGTGTTTTACATAATATTTAGTGCATTGTTCTTAAAGGATGCAAATTTCTTTTTCGGGAAAATTCAGCTTCTGAAACTACACATTTGTGGGGAGGGGAGCAGAAATGTATCATTTCTTGAAATGAATCATTCAATACCTATTTATTTCACATAGGAAACGGACACTCCAAAAAATACTGTGGGGTGAATGTTAGCAAGTTCATGTACAACTCCAATTAAAAGAACAGAATATCAAGAAAAATACGTTGAATGATTTTCTATTTTAATTTGCTTCACATAAAATTATTTTACACAATATCTCTCTATAGTAAAAAAATGTAGCTGCCGCCGCCGCTTGACATATTTCTCGTTCCTGGAGTTTCTCTGCTTCCTACCGCAAAATCTATAGTATACAAAAATATAAAATAGATGCACTATAGAAAAAGGTTTGAGAAATACTCTGAAATGAATTGTTCTTTGGTATGTATTGTAGTTTAAGGAATATTTAATATCGAAATCGAAGACAATCAAAATATTTGAGCTGCGAGTTCGCGTTCTGGATAGGCTAACAATAGCAAGACCACGAATTTTTGCAGGCAAGTACCTAAATAGTTTGATTTTTGGAGGACGATGTCATTTTATAATTTCGATGTAGTTTACGATATATTTTACTCTTAATACACTTCTGAAGTGAAACATGTACGTATCGGCACGTCCATCGATTTTCTCTGTTACTTACCGCAAAAACTATAGCATTCAAAAATGTGAAATTGGATACATTTATAGAAATAATAATGGAGTAACGCTATGATATAAACTGTTTATCGATTTTTAGTTTGTTTTGAAATAGCTCACTAAGCGAGTTCTGCGAGCTCAGCGATTCGGAGAAAAAGCAGGACTAGCAGTAGAATAATGTGTGTTCGGAGGAAAACAGTAGCACATTGTGAGAAAGTGTACAACTTGTTCCAAATAAAAAGTGTGGAAAATTTAGTACCTTGAGACGTCCGTTTTACCTTTCATGACGCGATACTATCGATTTGGAAAAGTATCTAATATCGTCTTTCCTGTAGATTCATGCCTATATGGTCTGCAGCCAAGAAACAAGTTCTATTTTGTATGTTGCGGAAGTATTTTGTAAACAGTTATTCTTAATGCACAACAAGTGTTGGTATTTCAATCTGGTTAAGGTTTAAATAGGATAAGTTTGGCGATTACGAAACTACACTGAATTACCTTTATATTTGATCCGATTAACATTGTTTTGCACGATGAGCTAGGTCTTTTCTAGCTCCCCAAAATTTTTTTGAAATTGAATAAATTGAATAAAGTGAAAATCATTACCGAAACCATGTATGTTATCAAGGGTTATACATGTTTCGTAATTGAGTATTCTACGTTTCTGTGTGCATTACTGTAAAATGTATTACAGAAATAATGCACATGGCCCGACGTGGAAGAAAATATAAATTGGATCATCTATATAAGAAATCAAATATAAAAAATCAAATAGAAAAAATCAAATAGAAAAATCAAATACAATCAAATATACTAGCGTATGGCTAAGTATTTATAGGAGAATACAATGTAATAAAAAGGAATAAGAATATATAATGATTTAAATGTATTTACTCCTTGTGCTTCTTAACAGTGTAGATTACATGATACTGACTGAGCATTTTAATTCAAAACATGTTACAGTTAATTCTATATACTAAGACTTCAACTGCTGGAAGTGAAACATGAAGATCAAAAATTATTTTAAATTGTTGGAGAACGAACTGTCAATGTGTTGCTGTAATTGTAGCAAGGTGTTAAATTTAAAATTAAAATGTGTTTTAATAAATGAATATATATATATATTCAGTTGTGAGCAGTGTATATATATATATATATACACTGTTCACAACTGAAATCGCAACACTATGAAGAACTTTGTGTATCCTTGTGAAATTTACAGAATGTAATTGTAACATGAAGATGTGCAAATGATCAAAACTCATACTTGGAAAATGAAAGACTGGAAGTTTATTGACACTAGAGCAATATGGAATAGGCCCACCGCGAGCGGCTATGTAGGATTGAATACGACGAGGCATCCCGTCAACGAGATAGTCAATGGTGTGCTGAGGGATAGCATTCCACATAGCATACAATTGGGCTTGTAACTGAACATGTTTTGCTGGAATTGTGAGTTCTCTTAATTGACGATCCATGATGCCTCATATATACTAAATTGGCGGCAAATCTGTAGAATATAAAGGTCAAGACAGGATATCAAAACCTTGGAGACTATTCATAGTTCTCCTTGTAGTTTGTAGCTTGACATTATACTGCTGAAAAAGCAGTCCCGGCCTGGTTCACAGTTATGCCTGTACCACAGATCTCACAATGTCAGAGACATATTGTTGTGCCGTGATACTATCAGCAACGTGAACTTAATGTTTTTCACCACCAAATGTTATACCACACCAAAACATGATATCAATTAGAGGGAGTTGTGTGACGACTGATAGAAAAAGCTTCTTGATGACGTTGCTGAAAGTGCCACCATACGCAAGGACTGTCATCTGGCATACCAAAGCTGATTCGTAAGTCATCAGTGAACAGAATGTTTCGCCTTTCTGTCGATCAATTGCGTCTCATTTGACACCACTGGAGGCGACGTAACCGGTGAAGACATTGAAACGGTAGGTGTCGATAATGTTGTCTACCTCGGAGTCCTGCGTCATGCAAACGGTTTCGAATTGTTTACGTCGAAATCACGTTACCTGAAGTGTGGGATAAATGTCATTGTCACGGTTGCTGTGGTAAACGGCTCCTGCGCATCACTTCTCAGAAGTATTCGATCTTCAAGTGGTGTGGTACACGTGGAAGCTCAACTACAAGATCTTCGTGTAGTTTCGTTGTCTCTCAATAACCGTAACACACATCGTTGAACTGTGCTCACATCACGACTCAATAGTTCAGCGATCCTTCGAAGGTTCAATCCATCCTCACGTAAAACAATGATTTGTTGCCGTTCCATTGACGACAACTGAACGTATGCGGTACGTCGACGTACTCTTGGCATACTGTCATGATTTTTACAACTTGAAACCATTGAGAGTTATAATTTAGTTGTGATATCGTTCCTCCTTGACCTGACGCTTTCATGCTGCTCGGAAAGGTGTGTTACGCCCCTGCGCGTAACGAAACTGTGATCAGTTGCTTATCTCGCCTTGCTGGTTCCCATTGCCTGATTTACATAAACTACACCTACAACTTTATGGCGTTGCGATTTAAGTTGTGAGCAGTGTATATATACTATGTGATAGTGAAAATGAGACACCAAGAAAGACTGGGCAGAAAAATATGCAAATTGCAAGGTAGAAGCAGCTCACCGAGTCAAATGCGCAGCTGTCCCGCGAACGTTGAATGAGATATAAGTGAAGGAACTTGCAGAATCGACAATAGTTGCGACACTCAGTCTGCCAGAGAAATCATTTTGCATTTTCGTTATCTCAGGGGAAACGTGTAGTAACAGAGAATGCCAGGCCGCCGCTAACCGAGGCAGTTCCAGCAGTCAGACGGTTTCACAAGGGGTATGATGACTAGAAGGGCATGTTGTGCCATATGTCAAATCTCAGCGGACAGCCACCTACACGTGTCCACGGTGCACCGGCTGTGGCGAAGATGGTTGGAACAAGGGATTGCTGCACGTTTGAGGGCTTCCGGTACAGCCAGAGCTACGTCAGTACATGTGGTCCGACTCATCCGCCGATAAGCATTGACGATCCAGCAGGCACTTCAGTAGCCCTTTTGCAACACGTGCAGCACTCCCTTGATGCTCCCATATCGACCAGGACTAAAATCGTTCAGGAATCGTTCCGCCGATTAATCGCCGGAGACCTGTACTCATGGCACTCGTTAAGAAGACTGCCATTGACCCAACAGAGCAGACGCCTTTGTCGGTAAGGGTGTCGGGATAGAGCTACGTGGACGGCGGAATAGCACCGGGTCGTGTTCTTAGACGAGTCAAGCTTCTGTTTTCGCAATGACAGTCACCGTGTACGAGTCTGACGCTGAAGAGGTGACATGTCAAATCCGGCCACGTCTGTGGATCGCCACACCGCCCGATAGCGTGGTATCCTGGTTTAGGGCGCTATAGCCTACGATAGCAGGTACCTCTGGTCCGCATTGAGAGCACTATTACGGCTCAACGAAACGTGGATGACGTGCTGCAACCGGTGATACTGCACTTCCGCTAGGGCGCCCAATGCTATTTACCAACAGGATAACACCCGACCATACACAGCACGCACCAGCCAACATGCCTTCCAATGTACCCAGGTGTTTCCCTGGCCACCAGTCTCCTGTGATCTCTCACCAATCGAACACGTCTGGGATGTGATTGGATGTCGCTTTCGTGAGTTTAGAAGACGAATTCAGCCGCGTTTAGAAGACGAATTCTGGCAAATGGTTGACAGGTAATGGGCAGCCATCCTTTAGGACACCATCCGAAACGCTCATTGACGCTGTGTCTAGATTTGTTCCTGTCTGTATCGCCGCCCGAGGTGGTCCTACATCCTAGTGCTCAGAAGTGTTATCACTCAGAAGTGTTATCACCTAGTGTTATCACTCAGTATATAGGTGTATCATGTTGCAATAAACATCACCTATTGTTCTTTGCTGTCTGTCACTGTTTGCCGATTTTCATCACTTTCTGCCCACTCTTTCTTGGTGTCTCATTTCGCTGTCACGTAGTGTATATATATATATATATATATATATATATATATATGCACGCAAAAAATAAAGCTTCAGCTGACAATATGTAGCTGAATATTTCAAAAATGTAGCTGGAATGTTCATGAACGCCTGTGATTGTGGCTTTTTTTTTGCCAGTTTGTCGAAATTATCAACAAAGTAACTGAAAAAATGAGCAAAAGTTGCAAAATGTTTTACAGTCTACCAAATGTTTTTCGCTTGCATTTCTACAACAGCAAAATCAAAATTTGAATATCCTGCTTTCATACACATCTATGGAATATATGAGTCGTAAGTATCTTAAAGTATCATTGCATATTTCAAAGTGTGTATCGGCTAAATTTTGAAGTTTTCTTTGGTTTCAGATGAAGCATATGCTTACACATCTTACTCCCTAAATTTTAAAACAAAGCATGGATATTTTTTGCAACATAAATATGCTCATCTCTTTAAAAATGCATTCAAACCAGGGTATGTTTTGATATAGTGATGAGACATAAATAAATACTCTGTAGTTATACCAGTACTGAGAGCATATATAAGCTTTCAAATATTTTAAAACTCTACTAAATTTTCATTTTCTGAAACTGGTTTATAGAGAAAGTATTGTTCTGTATTCGACAGGTTGAATCATAAGAACGTTTTAAACTTCCAGAATACCTTTTTGACATTTATAAAAAACTAGAAACTGTACCTGGTGTTTTCCGGGATTTAGAACAAGTATTAATTAAATTTATTTAAATTTTCGAAAAGCTTAGTCTCCTGCTGCGCGAGCTCTTAAATTACAAAACAAACGCGAGCACATGCTCTCATAAATAAGCACCTAATAACACGTTAAGCAGCTGCTTGGATACATAGCACGACTTTGTCCCTGCGCTGGGTATATCAGTATTTTTGATTCTAGAATATAGAAGGGAGATTAAGCAGGGATAAATTGAATTTATTATTACAAAAAAATAACAAAAAAGTATTCATATAAAATAAAAGCATACAATCCTTCACGTACAATCAGTTTTACCACAAACGTCACCTCACCCCTCAAATTTTTTTCCGGAGTTTTTTGGGAGAGAACTTCCACTGTCACGTATACCATCTAATTTCCCTAAACAAAATATGTCTGGTTCAAATTTTGGTAGAGTCCAAAGCCTAGTAGATTCATTCAAAATATCAAAGACATGCCTCGGATAAAAATTTGTAATCAATCAACGATGAGTTAATGAAATAATTAGTTTTCTGGAGTATTTTGTGATATTTAAAGCAGCTGCTGAAAATTAAAGGTTGGGTAGCACGCCAATGTTTATATATCATAATATAAAAATAAGAGGATAGGTTTAAAATGCAAAACGTACAAAAGGCAATTTTTATTAACGAAACGATTGTAATCATTCTCGTTAGTTTGGAATAAACCGTTCTCATGATATTTTATTTTTTATGAATTCGGCAACATTTAAACATTGAAGTCGCTAAATGAATAAGGTTAATGAAAAACTGCAAATTTGTGGTTATTTTCAATACAAAATAAATTTTCTATTGCATTTTTATGAGAAGAAACACTGTATTTCTTCAATAATTATGTAGAAAGAAAGTTATGATACTAGAAAACGCTATGTCGTAAGCATATATTTTTATTTTTCTATCGTTTGAAATTTTATAAAACACATGAAATTCAGTATTATAATAAAAACCTTTAGAAAGAAAATCTTAAAAGTGTAATAAAAATATTCAGAAAAAGTTTCACTTACACTTGAATTTCCACATTATGTCATATATCCTTAGATCATCGCAGGGTACATCAAAATGATTTTCATTCCAAGTTCGGAAAAGTATAATTCTGGACTTATAATCGTTTTTTTTTTATGGTATTATGTGATATTTTGGGGAGGAAAGAAACTTTAATTATATTCTTGCTCTCCTTTTGCAAAATTATATCATTTTTTGTGTTGTATAGAATTTCTACAGAGTTCCCATTTATTATTATTATTTGAAAACCTTATTATAATGTTTCTTCACATTTTTAGTTAAATGCCATATGTTTAATACATGATAAAATGAAAGGGAAAAAATAATAAATTAGTAAAACTGCTAAAAAAGTTTAAGTAGACTATTAGTTTAGATTTGTTGACTATTAGTGTTAGTAGACGAGAAGTTTAAGTAGTATAAAAAGTTACATATGAAATTAAATAAATATTGCACATGGTTCAGTTGAAAGTAATAAATTGTGTATATTATCAATATTAAGTTATATAAGCAAATTTATCTGCAATTCCTCCGGTATCATTAAATATTTGTCAGCCACTTTGTCCAGCGTTTTATGTCATAAATAGCATCAGTGCATCTTACGAGACAATTATCTTGTGAAGACCATGTTCGCATTAGGAAAATTTAAAACTAGTCTTTGTAATGCCACGAATAACAATTGCATTAACATATCATAATATGTAGGAGTTTATTTGAGATAAATAAAAAAAGGTAACACAAGTTTGATTTTTCAAAACTGAAGTTTTACTTTATCAGATTTTGATTTTAAGAAGCTATTTGCTGGCAAAGATTAAGCAATATTAATACCAGTTGCTAGTAACACCATGTGTGTGTGTGTGTGTGTGTGTGGTGGTGGAGGGGGGGGGGTGATCTGATTAAATGTATTTTTTGATGTAAAATATATATGGAAATATTAGAAACGTGGAAGATATTATTTAGTTCATTGTGTCTAAACGAGTCACAAAATACGTCGCTAAGGTTTCGTAACACTTAACTTTGTCATTTCAAGCCGTACTACCGATCAATCAATAATTTGAAATCGGTCGTATGATATAACTAACTTAGTAAGCCATACTGATTGCCATAACTGTGGCAAGTAATACATCTCTCTTGCTGAAAGTGCAGTTCGATAATTAAAAGCGTTAATAAGCATACAACGGTTGCGTCAGCATGATTACCAGCTATGGAAAATTCATATATCAACAAATTTAGCAACTATTTTTCATAGCATTTAGAAAATAAATCTAGAGTGAATAAATGTCATCGTTTGTATATTTATTAATGCTTCAATGAAACAGAACTACAATCCGTGCAAATTAATCTGGCGAATCTAAGCATATTATTTCCAAAGGCCTTCAAGAAAGACGTCTGCAAATAGTATTATTCCAAAGAACAGATATATTTTCATGCTAGACTTTATAAATGTCCGTCGAGAATAAAATCCTATTATATGTAGATTTAATTTTTAAGTAATCAATAACAATTGTGCATTAAACCCCAAAATGCTGTTCGCACCCTTCTTTTGTTACAGTCATTGTCCCTTTATATACTCCCGATGACTTTTTAATGCACTCTAAAAGCAAAATACAATTTTTTATGCGTAAAGATCACTCTTATTGTTTGTCGCACCATGTGGTAACAATTTAACCATTTTATTTATGTGTAGTCCTAAACATCAAGATAATTGAATACAACTTAGTACTCATCGTTGTAATCTAAAACAGGGGAAAAGGCTTTTATAATGATTATTAAGAAAAATAGAATCGATATCTGAATTCAACATATGGGTGGATTAAAATCAAATATCCATCTTGAATGAAATATAAGTAATTATTTGAAAATATTAGACTTGTATTGAGCAAGTAAATAAACATATATAGAGTATTTTACAAAATGTTAACAGCGTAAGTTTTTTTGAACCGTTGGTTGTAGATATAGTTTCTGTTGCAAAAATGATTTTAATAAGGTAGGAAATTAAGCAATAGTAGTTTGAATAGCATGCAATATTTTTTGTTAATATTGAAATTTTTACATAGCCCCCTCAAGCAAAACATGTCAAATTATAAATATGTTTCCCGTACTATATTTATGACAACAATTGGGCTGTATTACCATCAAATTTGATATACATTAAAATATTCATTGACTAAAATATTCATCGGGAAATAAGGGTGCATTCTCAAATTAACTTCGGTTGCAATTAGCTACTAAAACTTTTACCACTTATTCAAATTTATTTTCATATAATTTTCTTATTTTAATGACAGTACCTTACCAAATGATTTCTAAAAATCTATTCAAATTGTGAACGGCTGCTGGGTTCATGAAGTGAGGTGATTATAAACATATCGAAAAGCCACGATACATAGGTGAAAGTCAGGAAGTTTTATAGTTTATTCCAACAAATATTGCGTGTTTCAGATTTAATTCTTTCAGTTTCACTATTTGAAGTATGGGAAACATTTCTGCAGAGTAGCATTTTTTTACCTTTCACTAGAGATTGTGTGGGTCGTGGTCTTGTGGATGGCGGCAGACTGCCGCTCTACCAACTGGGTCTGGCGCATGTGCTGGATTTTGCGGCAATGCAGCGGCAACAATGAATCGTCTTTCCTATGTGTCTTCGAGTGAGTCGGGTTTGTCTTTTGCATTTTGCTTGAGGGGCAGTATAATTTTTAATTTTTTTTTAATTTTTAATTTTTTAATATGTTTAATTTTTTTTTAATTTTTTAATTTTTTTTTCAAAAATATTGTACATTATTGATATTACTATTTCTAATTTCATTCTTTATTTAAAGCATTTTTGCAATTTTGTAATTAGAAGTATGTATCTACAACCAACGGTTCAAAGAACTTACACTGTTCACTTTTCATTAAACACCCTGTATATCTGCACATAAATTCAAAGTTTAATGTGATGTAAGAGAAATAAACTTTGCTTGCAATATTCACGAAATTATTTAATACTTGCACAATGAACATGAATATTTTCTTCCTTTTTATGATTATTATATAATTAGTCCAATGAGCAACATCATTTTGTTTTCCATTTAAGACATCATTTATGAATCTTAAATAGTTTCTTGAGCTTTAACGTACCCTCCTACTTCCAATAAATATAAAGAATTTGTAGATAAGAGAAGTCAAGTACAGGATGTCCAAAATACATTTAGACGAAATAAAATTATCCATCTGCTTCAAAGAATGAGATTAATGTGAAATTTTGTTTGTAAGATTATCAGGTTAAGAATGTAAATGAATAAAATATTCCCTCACAAGGGAAAAAATATCCACCAGGTTAACTGTGCCGGTTGAGAAATGAAACAGGCTGCAACTGTAATAATAGTTGCGCCCAGTTAGCTTTCTAAGACCTGTAATTGTCCTGGTATGACACCTAATAAGCAGACTATAAGAGAAAGCAAAAGTTACACCAGGTTATCTGTATCGATTGAGAAGCGTAACAAGTTGCAACTGTAATAATTCTTTCTCCCAGTTAGCTTTCTAAGATCTGTAAGAGTCCTAGTATAACACTTAATAGGCAGCCCATAAGAGAAAGCAAAATTTACACCAGATTATCTCTATTGCCTGAGAAAGGTAACAGGCTACAACTGTAATAATAGTTGCACCCAGTTAGCTAAGACCTGTAAGAGTCCTGGTGAGGTACCTGTAATAGGCAGCCGATAAGGGAAAGCAAAAGTTACTGCAGATTATATGTACCGATTGAGAAAAGTAATAGACTGTAATTGTAATAACATTTGTACCCAGTTAGCTTTCTAAGATCTGTGAGAGTCCTGGTGTAACACTTAATAGGTAACCCATAAGAGAAAGCAAAAGTTTCACCAGGCTATCTGTATTGATTGAGAAAAGTAACAGGTTACAACAGTAATAATAGTTGCACCCATTTAGTTAAGACCTGTAAGAGTCCTGGTGTGGTACCTATAATAAGGAGCCGATAAGGAAAAGCAAAAGTTATAGCAGGTTATCTGTACCGATTAAGAAAAGTAATGGGCTGCAATTGTAATAATATTTACACCCAGTTAGCTTTCTAAGATCTGTAACAGTCCTGGTGTAACCCTTATTACGCAACCCATAAGAGAAAGAGAAAGTTACACCAGGTTATCTGTACCGGTTGAGAAAAGTATCTGGTTTCAACTGTAATAATAGTTGCACCCAGTTAGCTTCCTAAGACCTGTAAGAGTCTTAGTGTGATACCTATAATAGGCAGCCGATAAGGGAAAGCAAAAGTTAGAGTTGTTTTTATTCTTATATTCTTTTTATTCTTTTCTTCGTTACAAATTACGTATAAAACAAGTATTTAATGGATATATTTGAGCATACGTAGTTTTTTATTTTAGATTTTGGTGATTTTTGCGGGCCATTTTGTGAAAAAAAGGCAGGTTGTTCTTTTTCGAATCGTAACAAAATCTAATCAGCACCAGATCATCCTACAAGTAACTTATCTACCAAATTTTGTGAAATTTGGTCAATTAGTATTTTAGCTAGAATGGATACATGAAATTTTTGATGGCCATTTCGCAAAAACAGGCGGGTTAAGTTTTTACAAATCCTACCAAAAACTAATCAGCACCAGGGTCTCACCCAAGTGACTTACCTAGCAAATTTTATGAAATTTAGTCCATTATTATTTTAGTTAGAGTGGATACATACATTGCAAAGACACACAGACAGACAGGCACACAGACACACAGACACACAGACACACAGACAGGCACACAGACACACAGACAGACACACAGACACACAGACAGACACACAGACACACACAGACGTCAAGTTAAAAATAGTTTTTTCGTATTCTAGAGGTCGCGAAATGAGTAGTTCCGTCGAAAACTCGTGTTGCGATTTTTAGCATGAATCCAATACTTTCCGTATGCATTACGATGTATTGCAAGGAAAGTAAAAAATGACAAATACATTGTTTGTTTAGGATTAGGTATATTCAATTTAATTTTAGGCACATGGAATTGTGAGTCATCTTACTCTACCAAGCAGAAAAATTACTAAAACTCCAGTTAGTAGGAAGCTCTTTTTTTATAACACATGCATGTAATGGAGTAGAATATACGTTATCATTCATGTAAAATGCTATTACAAGGAGCAATTTCTTCCAACAATTCTTTTCGTGCACAGCAAGAAAAAGTGATTTATGCCTGAGCGCGATCCAATAGGACGATAACGAAATTTGAAATCATATTCCCCAACCTGCATTCAATGATGGGGGCTATACATGCAGCTCTACAGTGAACAGCGGATATGGAGTGATAATTTCACGAAATTTTATATAATTACTAGAATCTACATAACACAAATATACTATAAAAACACTTAGAAATGCTTAGTTAAGGGAAATTGGTGAAATACTAACGCGTATATAGTCAGACTCTAAACGTTATAAACACAAATAAATGACAAAGTAATGGTAGCCCTACCACCAGCTGTTTGCGTGGAGGGTCCTAATATATGATTGACGAGATGGAATTGCCTATGATCTTGCAACTCTTGTATTCCATGACTACCGGTCTGAAATTGAACAAAAATAATTTTCAATTGGATCGGGTATGCAATCCTATTTAAAGACATTAAAAAAGTTCAAATGTAATGACATTTAAAGTGTTAATGACATTTAAATCCAATTTAAAGACATTAAAATATATCCAATTTAGAGACATTAAATGTGATCCAATTTAAAGATATTAAAGAAATCAAATTTAAAACCATTTAAAGAGATCCAATTTAAAGACGTTAAAAGAGATACATTTTAAAACATTTAAAAATATCCAATTTAAAGACATTAAAAGAGATCCAATTTAAAGGCATTAAAAGAGATCAAATTTAAAAATATTTAAAGAGTTTCTATTTAAAGAGATTAAAATAGATCCAATTTAAAGACATTAAGAGAGATCCAATTTAAAGATATTAAAAGAGATAAAAATTTAAAAACATTTAAAGAGATCCAATTTAAAGACATTCAAAGAGATCCAATTTATGGAAATTAATAGAGATCAAATTTAAAAACATTTAAAGAGATTCAATTTAAAAATATTAATAGAAATACAATTTAAATACATTAAAGAAATCAAATTTAAAAACATTTAAAGAGATCTAATTTAAAAACATTTAAAGAGATCCAATTTAAATACATTAAAACAGATCCAATTTAAAAATATTAAAAGAAATCTAATTTAAAAACATTAAAATAGATCCAATTTGAAGACATTAAAGGATATCAAATATAAAAACATTTAAAGATATCCAGAAAAAAGACATTAAAGGAAATCGAATTTAAAGATATTAAAGAGATCAAATTTAAAAACATTTAAAGAGATCCAATTGAAAGACATTAAAGAGATTCAATTAAAGACATTAAAAGGGATCCAATTTAAAGACATTAGAAGACATCCAATTTAGAAACATTTAAAGAGATCCAATTTAAAGACATTAAAAGAGATCAAATTTAAGTTACTCGACTAAAAGGCTTACATAAAAAAACCGATAGCAATTATTGAGGCAAAAGTGATTGCAATCTCTAGAAACGGGAAAAGACGTATAAAATATCCACGCACAGGCATACGATTGTTTACACATCCTCATATAAAGAACGAAGTGTATACAATTATATATCCTTATTCAACTTAAATGAGATATGAATATAAAAATTTATGAAAAATGTTGAAAATCATTCACACGTACATTATTTATAAGATAAATCGATTTTACACAAAGCACTGCATTTAGGCTGTAATTTCTGTTAAAGGCTACCTGATTAGGATTTTTTAATAATAAATGCAGAACATAACTGACCACACATAATAAATGAATACATAATAGAGCAATATTTTACACAATTAAAATATATAAAAAGTCTGATGTGGGCAACACATGACTTTCCTTATATAATGTAATGAAGTTACTACTTTTACAGTAAAAAAAATAGGTTTTTCTTATAGTAGATGCTAATATTCTTTCCAAGATATTGAATTTTCGACAATTAGTCATCATTTTCATTGATTTAGCGTCATTTTTATCCATTTGGCAAGATTTTCGTTAATTTGGCAACATTTCAAAAAGCCGCCAAGTTGGCGACATTCCGCTAAATTCGTCGCCAAAATCTCGCCAAGCGTTATGGACGAAGAAATAAGCTATTCTTACAGAAGATAAATGATTATTGGCGTTCAAATACAAAAGTATTACTCAAAGTATTTTTTTCATGAATGGAACGAGCTAGATACACGAGAATGATGTCACCCAATTTATCGCATGGTATTACATATGAAAAGTGAACATGTTTCTCAATAGAAAATATTTTTTTTTATTTTATATGACTTTTTGATAATTTTTTTGAAAAATGTGCAATATCTCGAGAACGGTTCATGTTAGCGTTGTAAGTTTTATGTCAGTAGTTTTCAAATGAAAAATTACACAAGAAATGTCTATTTGCGTAATTTTATTAGCTGTTTTGATTTTTTGACGATTTTTTCAAAATTTCATTCGAAAATTGATGGGGGTTCTGAACATTCGATTGCGAATAAAAACAATAGGCTTCCAGTGTTTACGAATTGTGATTTTGGTACCAAATTTTGTTGGAATCGGTCCATTCATTCGTCAGTTATCGTCTCCACAGAGTTACTGACACACACACACACACACACATACTTTCACACACACATACACATACTTTCACACACACACACACACACAGATATCACTTCAAAATTGTTTGATTCGTGGTCAGGGATGCTTAAAACGTGCTCTCCCGTCGAAAACTCGAATTCGAATTTTCGACCCGTTCACAATACTTTCCTTATACATTATGTATATAAGGAAAGTAACTAGATTATTGTTTTAAAACAAAAGTTTTTGATTTCTTATGTGTGCAAGTAAGTCAAGTAAGCAAGCACATCAAATGAGCTTTCCCTGGCAGCTAAAATATAAGCAGTTGTAGTGTCAACTAAGGAGTAGAAAGAAAATAATTGAATAAAACCCGAGAAAAAAGGATTCAAAGAACAGAACGAGGAAGTCAAAGGTGACACAAAAGGTGCGAAAAATATAAGAGAAACAAATTATATATTTATCAATCCACAAGTTGGAAGAATATAGCATTGTCGACAAATTATTATCCAGATCATTGAAATTTTCAGTGATATGAAAAGTCTAAAAATCCCAGAACAATAACCGGCATATTCAGATTATTAAAGGCAGAAAATTAATCAAAACGATGTCTGATCATCCGACAGTCATTTGTTATAGAAGATCCATTGTGTTTCTTATATTTTTAACATAATGTTTTTAAATATTTTTGGATTGATCTATGAATTGACATGATATTTAATAAACGCCCAAGTAACTGAAAGTATTTGATTTATATTCGTTTTTTACATTTTATTTACGTGGCATTTTAAGATGTAATATATTTATATCTATGCATTAAATGCATTAAAGATGCTGCAAAGCATATTTTATTCATACTATGTACGTTTGAAAAAAAGCATATGTTCATGACTTCATATCTGCTAATGCGCTTAGGATTTACGGTTTCTATTGAAAAAAAATCTGATGTGGGCAGCACATGACTTTCCTTATATAATGCAATGAATCGGCTATTTTTACAGCAAAAAAAAAAATAGCTTATTCTTATAGTAGATATTTATATTCTTTTCAAGATATTGAATTTTTGTCTATGAGTCGTCATTTTCATTGATTTAGAGTCATTTCTGTCCATTTGGCCAGATTTTCGTTAATTTGGCAACTTTTAAAAATGTCGCCAAGTTGGCGACATTCCTGCAAATTCGTCGCCAAAATCTTGCCAAGCGTTATGGAAGGAGAAATTAAGTTATTCTTATAGCAGATAAATGACTATTAGCCTTCAAATACAAAAGTATTACTCAGAGTATCGTTTCTCATGAATGGAACGAAATAGATCCACGAAAATGATGTCACCAAATTTATCGCATGATATTACATATTAAAAGTGAACATGTTTCTCAACAGTTAGTATATATTTTTTTAATTTATGGGATTTTTTGATAAATTTATTTGAAAAATGTGCAATATCTCAAGAGCGGTTCATGTTAGCGTTCTAAAGTTTATGCCAATCGTTTTCTAAGGAAAAATTACATAAGAAATGTCTATTTGGGTAACTATATTGAAGGTTTTATTTTTTGATGATTTTTTGAAAATTTCACTCAAAATTTTAGGGGATTCTGAACATTCGATTGCGTTTAAAAAGGCTTCCAGTATTCACGGATTGTGATTTTTGCACCAAATTTCATTCGAATCGCTCCATTCGTTCGTGAGATATCGTCTCCACAGACTCACTGACACACCCACCCACCCACACACACACACACACACACACACACACACACACACACACAGAGAGACACACACACGCACACATACACACACACAAACGTTACCTCAAAAATGTTTGATTCGTGATCAGGGATGCTTAAAACGTGCTCTCCCGTCGAAAACTCAAATTCGAATTTTCGACCCCGTCACAATACTTTCCTTATACATTATGTATATAAGGAAAGTAATAAATATCCTTCAATTTTTGTTCAATCTTTTCAATTTTAAATATGACCCTACTCTATCGTCAATCGAAATAAGTTTGAGCCAACACCAAACCGATTTTTTGTCAAAATGTATTCGTTGTGCTTTGTGTACATTCTACAAGCTTTTATTCAATTTATTTATTATTTAGCAAATAAATATCAGCGGTGCATATGAAATCCATTTATGTGCCACAGAGAAAATGGCTGAACATATCTCCCCATGCTGGGTTTTCATTTATGCCCGACGGTAATTTATCTTCGTGAATTTCTATCCTCCCCTTTGTTTGAAAATAATGCAATTCCTCTTTCTGCAAAGAAATAGTTGGTTTTCTCCATTTGCCATTCAGAGGAATAACTTTTGTAGAAGTGACTAACTGCGCATACTCATTTCAATAAACAGAAACGAGCTATACGTTTATTTCAAATAAAATTATTTTTCGATTGAAGGATGGGGTTAAATAGATTAACAGAAATTTCTTCTTTGATTTCTAAATTTAAAAAATCTGATGTGGGCAACACGTGACTTTCCTTATATAATGCAATGAATTTACTACTTTTACAGTTGAAAAAAAAAAATGTTATTTTTTTAGTAGATACTTATATTCTTTCCAAGATATTGAATTTTCTTCAATTAGTCGTCATTTTCAGTGATTTAGAGTCACTTTTATCAATTTGGCTAGATTTTTGTTAATTTGGCAACAATTAAAAATGTCGCCAAGTTGACTACATTCCGCTAAATTCGTCGCTAAAATCTCGCCCAGCGTTATGGACGGAGAAATAAGTTATTCTTACAGCAGATACATGACTATTGGCGTTCAAATACAAGAGTATTACTCAAAGTATCTTTTTTCATGAATGGAACGAGCTAGATCCACGAGAATGATGTCACCAAATTTATCGCATGGTATTACATTTGAAAAGTGAACATGTTTCTCAATAGGAAATATTTTTTATTTTATTTTATATAACTTTTTGATAATATTTTTGAAAATTGTGCAATATCTCGAGAATGGTTCATGTTAGCGTTCTAAAATTTGTACCGATCGTTTTCCAATGAAAAATTACATAAGAAATGTCTATTTGCGTAACTTTATTAGCGGTTTTGGTTTTTTGACGGTTTTTTCGAAATTTCATTCGAAAATTTAGGGGGGGTTCTGAACATTCGATTGCGTATGGAAACAATAGGCTTCCAGTGTTTATAGATTGTGATTTTTGTACCTAATTTCGTTTGAATCGGTCCATTCGTTTGTCAGTTATCGTCTCCATAGGCTCACTGACACACACACACACACACACACACACACACACACACACACACATACTTTCACACACACACACACACACACACACACATACACACAGACTTCACTTCAAAAATGTTTGATTCGTGATCAAGGATGGTTGAAACGTGGTCTCCGTTGAAAACTCGAATTCGAATTTTCGACCCCGTCACAATACTTTCCTTATACATTATGTATATAAGGAAAGTAAAAAACTGCAGTACATGACTTTCCTTATATAATGCAATGAATTTACTTAAATAATTGACAATTATCATTATTCATAGTATCCACAATACTCAATATTGTCCCTATATTAAAATATTTTAATAACTTATTTGTTAATTTGGTGTCATTTTTGCACTTTTAACGATATTTTCATCAAACAACGATGGAATATCTCCAAGTTGCGATATTTCGTTAAATTAGTCGCCAAGTTTGCCAAATTAATCACCAAGCGTTACAGACAAACGAAGAGATGGTAATTCTTTACATATAAATGGCTGTTGGAGAATTGTTAGTCATCAAAATACCAAACTATTCTTCAAAGTATCTTTTCTCATGTATGGAACGAACTAGATCCACAAGAATGATGTTGGCACATTTATCGCATAACATTACATATAAATATTGAACATGTTTCATAATAGTTAATACTTTTTTTTTTAATTTTATGTGATGTTATGGATAAATTTATTTGAAAAAATGTAAAATCTCGAGAACGGTTCATGCTAGCGCTCTAAAATGTTGTCAATATTTTTCTAATGAAACATGATAAAGTACGTAATAATATGGACAATTCTAATTTATTAATTATTTTTTCAAAATTTCATTCGAAAGTTTGGTTATTTTCTGATCATTCGATAGTGTTTAAAAGGTATAGACTTTGATTTTTCACTGATTGTAATTGTACCAAATTTCGTTCCAAACATTCCATTCACTCGTAACATATTTTCTCCACAGACTCGCACACACACACACGCACGCACTCCTACACACACACAAACTTAGATATCACCTCAAAAACGATCGATTTAAATTAGTGAGGCTTAAAACGGCCTTTCCGTCGTGAACTCTAATTTGAATTTTCGACCCCATCACTATACTTCCTCTATACATTATACTATCCATATAGAAAAATAAAATCTATGGCACTATGGTTTTCAATGACAAATTGTCTATTAATAATTGAAGCTATTCTAGATGGCGATATATAAAACTATTTCGAAATATCATATTCATTACATAGGTAACTAAAAAAATCCCATCTTAAGTTAACTTACTAATTAAACATTCGCAAAGGAGATTCCTGGTTATAGGTAGGCAAGAACGAATTATCCGGCGCTGCACGGATCCCGCTACTTATGCTGCTACTTTAGCGTCCGCTACTTAAAAAAAATCCATCTACAGAATAGCCTTTTTAAATTGCCTTAATTTCTGCAAATCGCAACCATGGAAAGCAAAAAGAAACAATTATAAAATTTAAATCTTTCTGTATGTTCTAAGGCAACAATGTGTTAAAATATGTTCACCTGCTACTAGAGAAAAAAGCCTTCTTGTGAGCGGAATTGAAAATCTTAAGCGATTGCTTAAAAGATCACACACACACAAAATAAAATAATGCTGTAATTCAAAATATTTTGCTTATTAGAATGAGAAAATATACACAAATTTTTGTAAAATATAGAATTGTGCTTATCTTACATTTTCAGATGCGGAGAAATAAGTATCAGATAAAGAGAAATGTAAATTTTGATATATTTCAAAATCTATATAAATAAAAATGAAAATCTGTCTGTCTGTCTGTCTGTCTGTCTGTCTGTCTGTCTGTTTGTCACATCATCACGGGAGAACGGCTGAACCGAATTTGATGAAATTTTGTGGGTAGCCCAGAAATAGCCCCACTTAAAATTATATCCGTGTTTTGAATATCTACGACCAGTGGTTCTCGAGATATTAGTAAAAAACGAAATTTTCGTTTTTCTCATCATCACGGAAAAACGGCTGAACCGAATTTAATGAAATTTGGTGAATAGCCTTGAAATATCCCCCCATAAATTTTGTGAAAGTTTCGAGTTTCTAAGACCTGGGGTTGTCGAGATATTAATGAAAAACGGAACTTTTTCCTAGGAGTTCTACTCCCTAACTCCGTGGTTTATCCAAACGAAAAGCTTGAAAATCGTTTGAAAGTGAATTAAAATTTAATCTCTGAGTTTGATGGGAGATTTTTTGCGTTAATTAGTCACTTTCTGAAAACATGAATTGTTTGAAACATGATTTAAAGGGAAATCTATATCCATGGTTCATGGTTTATTTAAAACAAGCTTTTACGGAACAATGAGAAGTATAGAGAAATCAAAATCGTTATTTAATTTCGCAGTTTATGTTATAAGACATGACATATTTAACATGTTATAAGATTCTATCTTATATCATGTTACTCAGAAACGCAATTAAATTAAATCTGTCTGTTAATTTTAATAATTATTTTTTCGATTTGAATAATAAATAAATGGATATAAAAATATATTTTAGAAAAGAACGATTTGATTTTTCTTATAGCATTTTTGACTGGATAATATCAATTACGGTCTTCAGGTTTAAAAATTATTATTATTTATATTTTCGGGGATTATTGATTCAAGGATTCTTGATATTTTCAAGTTATTATGCAATTATTTTATTATGACAAAAATTGTTTAAACTCATATATTGTATGTTGTACGAATCTTCTACAAATACACGTGTATATCTTTTAATCTACGAGAATATAAGTAGTACAGGTATATTGACATATGTTTTGATATATATTGGCATATATTGGAATCAATTACGACCTTCTGGTATAAAGAGTACGGATATTATTGATGTTTTCAATTTATTACGTCATCTCTTTTATTTTGGCAAATATTTTTGAGACGCATATTGTAATACGGGTAATCTTCTACTAACACATTGGCATATTTTCTGATCTGCGACAATATAATTAGTACGGGGTTGCATATATTCATTCAATTCCTATTTTTTCTTCTGTAAATTTGCTTACAAAAGGGGGCAGGATGTTTTATTCTTCAGATCTGATCGTGAAGATAATTTTTCATAGTGGGAACATATATTCTTAAACTTCTCTTTAGGAGCAATAAATTTAATATTTTAACAGAATTTGCACATGATTGCGAACTTTAAGTTTCTTTAAATTATACACTCCGTACGAATAACGGGTGTGCTGTTAGTGGTTAATAAATTTTAACATTTTAGGAGGATATATCATGTTGCTCGGCATCGCAATTAAATTAAATGTGTTTGTTAATGTTTTTATTATTTTTTTTCGATTTAAATAATAAATAAATGGATAAATGGATATAAAAGTATATCTTATGAATGGACGGTTTGATTTTTCTTTTAATTATATTAATTGCTGACTGCGTACATCAATTTCATTTATTTTGGCAAAGAGTTTTCAAGCTTATATCGTATTTAGCTACTAAACTCATATATTGTGTTTAGCCAATAAATTCATATAGCCGATTGTTGAAACAGAAAAAGAGTAGAGCGGGTATATCTTCTAATACAATTGTAGTGTTTTCATTTAGTATATTGAAACGGGATAAGAATGTTTCATTCAGATCTGCAAATTCAAAGCCACGAATTTGGAGGGATATCGCTAATTTGACAACTTTTCTTAAACTTTGCCAAATTGACGGAAATGTCGCCAAATTGATATAAACGACACACAAACAGCTGCCATCAACCTTCGGGTTGGTCGTGTGGCTTGGGTCTTCTACATATCAATGAAATTTTGTTTTGTTTTGTTAGAAGAGAGCACTGAAATGATGTTTGTTTAGCATTTATCTGTCAGACCAACCATCCTACTTAGTAATACATTTAGCGAATTTTTAAAATGTCACCACATTGATAAAAATGTTTTCAAATCTATAAAAATATCTTGAATTGATAAAATGGCGCTACATAAATGATATTAATTGTTTTTTGTTAGGGGATAGTATTGTGATGATATTTCGTCAATTTGTCGCAAAGTGGAACTGTCAGTTCTACAGTCCCACTTGGCGATAAATTTGGCGATTTTTTAAAATGTCGCTAATTTGACGAAACTGTCGCCAAATGTTCCATAGAAATATAACTATTTAGACGATATTTTTTCTACCAATTTATTTGAAGCAAATGATATCATGTCGCTTAGCAACGGATTTAAATCCAATGTGTTTATGCGGCAGACGATTTTTATTAAATCCTTTCCGATTTGAATAATGAAGATATGTATATAAAATAAATTTCATTGCCATTTCATTTTGGACTGGATAATATCAATTATACTCTTCAGGTTTAAACATTATTATTATTGATATTTTCCGGAATTATTGATTCAGTGATTATTGATATTTTTAAGTTATTACGCCATTGTTTTATTGCGGCAAAAATTGCTGACACACGCATACTGTACGTTGTACGAGTAATCTTCTAGGAATGCACGGGTATATCTTCTAACCTACGAGAATATAAGTAGTACAGGTATATTGGCATATATTTTGACATATATTGGCATATATATTGGAATCAAGTACAGTCTTCTGGTATGAAGATTAAGGGGATTAATTATATATTCAATTTATTACGTCGTCTGTTGTATTTTACCAAAAAACATTTGAGACTCATATTGCAAAACGGGTAATCTTCTACTAATAATCGGACATTATAAGTAGTACGGGTATATCTCCCCATATAATTTTAGCACTTTAATTTTGACATATATTGGAATAAATGACTGCCTTCAGATTTAAAGATTACGGGTTTATTGGTATTTTCAATTTATACATGTAATCTACTAATACAGGTTATATTTTCTAATATTCGCGTATATAATTAGTACGGTTCCCATACAATTTTAACGCTTTTATTTTGCATATATTGATTCAATTCCATATTTTTTTTTTATTATTTGCTTACATAAGGGGTCCAAGATGTTTTATTCTTCAGATATGTCCGTGAAGATAATTTTATATAGCGAGAACAGAGATTCTTAAACTTCTTTTTAGGAGCATTATATTAAATATTTTAACAGAATATTTTGATTAAACATGTCATTTAGTATACTATAAGAATTTGCGCATGATTATGAATTTCAAGTTTCTTTATATTATATACTCCGTACGAAGAACGGGTATGCTGCTAGTAAATAAATAAAAATGAAAACATATTCCTATGGATTCAGTTCAAACACCGGTAAAAAGACCATTCTGCGATCTTTCTGATTGCATCAAGATACAAATTCTGTGATAAAATGTTAGGTCGCTAAGGAGCTGATTTTTATGTGAAAATCACTCAAAAGCGCACTAAAACATCTACATATACTAATTGCCAAGTGTCCGTCTGTCTATCTGTCCATCTGTCTGTCCGTCACGCTTTTTTTATGCACTTCCCGAATAGATAGAGCCTTGCAATTTGGTACACGGCTCGGTCGTTCGATAAAACACCCTGGAAAAATCGAATTTTTCGAAAACGTTCTGTAGAGAGGGGGTTCTCCACATCAAAACGTTCAAAAAGTGAAATGATAGGAAAGCATACTTTGCCATAAGACAGAGACTTCAAATTTGGTGTATGGGTAAATCGTATGAAAGGAAGAAAGTGTGCAATTTCAGATTTCCAATATTTTCCAATTAAGGAGGGGTTGCCGCACACCAAAATGTTCGATGTACCGAATAAATGAGAAACGGCTCCTTTAAAATTTGGTAGAGGCTTGAAATTAGGTACTCGTATATGGACTAATCATTTGATGAAAACACCCAATATGAATATAGTTTTTCAAAAATATTCGTTTAAGGGGGTACTCCAGAGGAAACGTTCGAAAGGTGAATTGATAAGAAAAAATACTTCGGGATGAGATAGAGATTTGAAATTTGGTGTACGAGTATATAGTTTGGAAGGAAGAAAGTGTACAATTTCAGTTTTCCAATATTTTCTACTTTAGGAGGTGTCGCACACAAAAACATTCGATTTTCGGAATGAAGTAAAAACACCCATTTTAGAACGTGATAGAGGCTTGATATTTGGTATATGGACGATTAATTTAATAGAAAACCCAAGAAGAATGGAGTTTTTCAATAATGTATATTTAAGGGGGATGGGTACTCCACAGAAAAACATTCGAAAGGTGAAATGATAGAAAAAGCATGCTTCGCGATGAGATAGAGACTTCAAATTTGGTATACGTGTAGATAGTTAGAAAGGAAGAAAGTGTTCAATTTCAGTTTTCCAACATTTGCTATTGTAGGGGGTGCCGCACGCTAAATTGTTCGATTTGACGAACAAATGATAAACGCCTCCTTTACAATGTGATAGAGGCTTGAAATTCAGTATATGGGGTAATCACTTGATAAAAAATCCCTAAGATTATTACGGTTTTTCAAAAATGATCATTTAAGGGGGTACAACACAGAAAAACGTTCGAAATATGTAGTGACAGAAAAACATGCTTCAGGATAGGATAGAAACATCAAATTTGGTGTACTGGTAGATAGTTTGAAAGGAATAAAGTGAGCAATTTCAGATTTCCAATATTTGCATCTTTAGGGGGTGCCGAACACCAATATGTTTGATTTTCGGAATAAATGAGACACGCTTCCTTTTAAATGTGATAGAGGCTTGATATTTGGTATATAGGCCAATCATTTGATAAGAAATCCAAGGCGAACAGAGTTCTTCAAAAATGTTCATTTATTTATGGGTGTGCTCCAGAGAAAAACGTTCGAAAGGGGAGATGACAAAATAGTATGCTTCGGGATGAAATAGAGACTTTAATTTGGTGTAGTGGTAGATAGTTCGAAAGGAAGACGTGCGCAATTTAAAATTTACAATATTTTCTTCTTTAGGGGTTTCCGCACACTAAAATATTCGATTTGCCGAATAAATGTGAAACGCGAATTTTAAAAAAAAAAATGACAATATTCAGGGGTTGCTTATTGCGAAAACTGTTGATTTTCAACGGGTATTCGGCTAGTAAAACAACTAAAACACTGACTCGAATTTAAAAAAAAATGCAGAAGAGTATGGTCGTGGGTGCTAATGTAGTTCTGTACCAAATTTTGTCGCTGTTCGACTTTTTGATTTTCCGCTACATTCGACACACAGACACATAAACATATTTTTTTATTACGTAAGATACGTGGAAGTTTCATAGTATTGGTATTATTTGAGGATGTGAAGTTTTGTTATGCTGCACACCCGGTTCTATATATTTTCCTTTTTATCCGCCTGAAAGATCATAATTTGTTAGTAAAATGTCGTCTATAAACTGAATTTTGTTGCCCAATATCTTAACTGAACACTGCTATCCTTTAATTAAAATATCATAAAATTCTTTTCTTTATGAAGTAAAAGTTTTGATCTTTCTGTATCTGGAATAAGCTTTCTGCATCTGGAATAATCTAATTTCTGTATGCACCATTGATGAACTCCAGCGGAGCAGATGACATTCGTTTGTATACGATATGACTTCCACAAAATGGCAGAACACGTCTCCCCATGTTGGCTTTTCATTTATTCTCTGACGGTGATTTATCTCTATGTATTTCTATCTTAGCCTTTGTTTGAAAATAATTCAATTCCTTTTAGCTGCAAACAAACAGTTGTATGCATTTTCCATTCAGAGAAATAACTGTCTTGGAAGCGAGTCAAAGCGCATGCTTCCTTAATAAACAAACAAGAGATATAAATATATTTTGTGTAAATTTATTTTTGATTTCTGTGGCGGAGAGAAATAAAGCAAAATTTATGTCTTTTGATTTACATATATATTAAGAGTATGTTTGTGAAGGAGCAGTTAGTTCTATTGAAAGTAACCCTCAGATAATTCTGTAATCTTCAATTCATTCTGTAATCTTCAACTCATTCTGTAATCTTCTGTTCGTCTGCACACTGTAGCTCGTTCTGTAATCTTCAGCTTGTTCTGTAATCTTCAGCTTGTTCTGTAATCTTCAGCTCGTTCTGTAATCTTCAGCTCGTTCTGTAATCTTCAGCTCGTTCTGTAATCTTCAGCTCGTTCTGTAATCTTCAGCTCGTTCTGTAATATTGAACTCGTTCCACAATCTTCAGATTGTTCAGTAATCTTCAATTCGTTTTGTAATCTTAAGCTCGTTCTGCAGTCTTCAGATAGTTTTGTAATATTCGGTTCGTCCCATATTCTTCAGACAGTTCAGTAATCCTCAACTCGTTCTGTAATCTTCAACTCGTTCTGTGACCTTCAACTCGTTCTGTAATCTTCAGCTCGCTCCTCACTCTTCAGATCGTTTAGCAATCTTCAGCTCGTTCAGAAATCTTGAACTCGTTCAGTAATCTTCAGCGCGTTCAGTAATCTTCAGCTCGTTCAGTAATCTTCAGCTGGTTCTGTAATCTTTTGCTCGATTAGTAATATTATGCTAGATCAGTAAACTTCAGCTCGTTCTGTAATCTTCAGCTCGTTCTCTAATCTTCTGCTCATTCAGTAATCTCGTGCTCATTCTGTAATCATCAGTTCATTCTTTAATCTGCAGCTAGTTCTTTAATCTGCAGCTAGTTATGTAATCTTGAGCTCGTTTTGTAATATCTAGCTCGTTCAGTAATATCCTGCTGCTCATTCTGTAATCATCAGCTCATTCTTAAATCTTCAGCTCGTTCTCTAATCTTGAGCTCGTTTCACAATCTTAAGATCGTTCAGTAATCTTCAGATCGTTCTGTAATCTTAAACTCGTTCTGTAATCTTCAGCTCGTTTTGTAATATCCGGCTCGTTCCATAATCTTTAGGTAGTTCAGCAACCTTCAAATCAGTCTGTAATATTCAGCTCGTTCTGCACTCTTCAGCTCGTTCCACAATCCTAAGATCATGCACTAATCTTCAGATCCTGCAGTTTAATTTTGACTCGCACTCTATTTAAAGACTTCCATGACAGCTTTATGTTTATGATATTTTTGCAAATAGTTTCATTGTACCTATGTAATATTTTAAAGTAACTCAATTTATTATATCAATCTGTCATAGGTAATAAAGGAATATATCTGTGTGTACGGTCTGTAACAGGATAACTAAACCCGTATGGACATGAAATGTGGTACACATGCCTTTCACAACGTATATAGGCGTACCTCGGAGTTATGATTTTTAAATTCAAATTAGTTTCAAAGTTTAAAATTATGATTTTCCGCTATTTTGCCAAATTAAATCTATACTCTCTTCGCTGCCGCAGATTCGAAGACCATTAGGGGCAGATGTGTAGTCTGAAGGGAAAAACTACTGATCGCACCAAGTGTATTTATTTTTTAGGTATTCTAAATTTGAGAGTCCTAAAGATTTCATGCCACTTTTTATTTGGTGTTACATTATCTGCGTTGTGTTAAAGTTTGATTGACATTTGATAAAAGTTCTTTGAGATATTAATCAATAATTTTCGGGTTTACAGAAACTATTTTGCGATTTCCAGTATTTTCAATTATTTGTGTCGCGAGAATGACGTAAGTTCAAAACAGCCGATTTGGAAATTCAGTGCTTTTATCTGTATCTGTATCATAGTATCTGTATATAGAAGACGGCGCTTATTTAAAACCCGGACAAAATCAGGTAATTAATTTTAGTTCTCCATAATTGACATCAGTAACATTTAAAGAAAATTGCTTTCAAGTTTAGAAGCTTGGGGTGGGACAGTCTAGTTATTAGCGCATAGGCATTCCACACGGAAGTTCTGATTTCGATTTCCGGCTCTGCTCAAACTGTCCCTTTGTTCCCGCGGAGTACGGACACATTAAATATGCTTGTTTGTACGTCCTTTTGAGTGGTTGGTGGTAAGAAAAGGAGGGTATGGATCCCGCCTATGGATCCCGCCATTAGTTTCCGATCTAAATTAGGTGGTACTTCTCGGCATTTCAAACAAACTAACGGTAGATCGGACAATCTAGGTTGAAGAAGAAAAATCAGAAGACTGGAAGCTTGCATATACAGATAGAATACACGGTTGAATAGACGCTTTTTGTACGTTTAGGTTTGTGAATCATGAATTTTATTTTCTCGCTGAAATGAAATATTGTTTTTGTGTCAAATTGCAAATCTACACATCTTTGAGAGAGCTGAATAAAAAAAAACATGTTTAGCATCTCTCTTGTCTTTCAATATGTCTATTTGTCTACAAAGGTTTCAAAACTATATTTTTTCAAAACTACGCAACCGATTAAAATTAAATTTGGTGCACAGAGCTGGTTACTTGAATTAGGTTCTTATATGAAGGTGAGAACAATTTCGCTTTTGTTTAATTTTTCCCATGTTGAGCGCAGGTGTATGGGCATTGTACTCTATATTGCAATAATATCTCCAAAACTACAAAACAAATTTAAACCAAATTTTTTAAATATAAAATTTGGCACGTATATAAAAATACATTTTTAAAACTTATAGATGTTTGCAGAGCACTCATGTACGTTTAACAGTTTAATATCATTTTTTTACTTTTTATTTTCGCATACTATCGAATACAGTATGTATCGAGAAAGTTTTGTTATCACAAAAACTTTAAATTTCGAGATTTTAATGCTAATAAATGTTTTAGGATCTCTTGAACACGTTTTAAGTACGTGTATATTCAATTTTGTTAACTAAAAAGGCTCGAACTGGACAGAAGTTTTGAAATTCGAGTTAAAACTAAATCTTATATTTTTTTAACATGGCAACATAGGACAAAATTTGACATAATGATGCATTAAATGGATTATTTATTTATTGTTCAATAATTACAAAACTTATTTAAAGAAATTATTAAAGTAAACTTATTTTACTTTAATAATTTCAATCATTGTATTGAAGGATAGCCGCGATACAATTTCCCTGCTCGTGACTTTATTAGCCCCTGGGGGTATATTGTAAGACTTAGTGTCGTTCAAAATATGTTTCAATCCCATTCAAATGCAGGGTAACACGCTGTAATTGTGATAATCCGGACAAAAGATATACATCTTTTTCAAAATTTTTCTTTTAAAATTTGCAAAGAGAAAAAAATCTCAAACTGCTTAAGAATGAATTCTGTTATAAGAAAATCCAATGGAGCCAAACCTCAGTTAATTTATCATATATTCAGCCATAAAATAAGCAGACCATTCAAAAGTGAAGTCAGATTTTGTAAGACTGCAAATGTGACATGCTCAAATACGAAATTAAAAAATAAATTTTAGTCAATATAGGCGTCAAAATGCATAGAAATTCACAGGAAAAATATACAGTTATCCCACTTTTTCTTTTCTGAAGTCGCTTTAGAATTCATTTATTGACAATCTTAGATATAGATCTGATGAATATGATACATTTAAACATATTTTTTGCACAGGAAATTTGATTACATTCTTAATAGAAAGTGCCATCTTAGATTTTTTTTATTAAAATATTATATTAAAAAAATTCGGTTAACGATTACCAATGAAAATCTCTGATGTGGACAGCACATGACTTTCTCTATATATTACAATAAACATCTTTCACAGAGAAATCATGATGCATAAGATCTACGGCAGAATTTTATTGGTAAATTTGGCACTGTTTTGGGTAACAACATGTAAAACTATTTCGACGTACTCAATAAACTTCTATTTCACACAACTTTAAATTGACTTTTATTAACATTAATAGCATCCGCAATAAGCAATATAGTACATTGAAATATTTTAATAATTCATTCATCAATGTGGAGTCATTTTTATCTAACTTAACGTCATTTTTGCAATTTTAACGCTATTTTGCGAATCTGGAGTGACATATCTCCTGATTGGCGATATTTCGCTAAATGAGTCGGCAGGATTTCCAAATGGATCACTAAGCGTCATAGACAAACACAATTTTCTTATATAGAAATGACTGTTGGTGAATTGTTAGGCTTTAAAATACAAATCCATTACACAAACTATATTCTTTCGTGAATGGAACGAACTAGATCTACGAGATTGTAGCTAAACATTTATCGCACAATATTGTATATGAAAGGAACATATTTAATAACAGCTAACATTTTTATTTTATTTTATGTAATTTTTTATAAATTTATGTGAAAAAAATATCAATATATCGAGAACGATTCATGCTAGCGTTGTAAAATGTGTGTCAATAATTTTCTAAAGAAAATTTACATAATGAATGATAAATTTACTTAAAATTATTGAAAGTGATTCCTGATTTTTTGATGATTTTTCAAATTTTAATGGGAAAATCCGAGAGTCTTTTGAACATTTGACTGTGTTTTAATATCAATAGGCTTCCATTATTCACGGATTGTAATTTTTGTACTAAATTTCATTCGAAACGCTGCAGTTGTTCGTGAGGTATTGTCTCCTCAGTCTCACAGGCACACACACACTAACATATACATATACAAATACATAGGTATCACCTTAAAATATCCCGACAATAAGTTCTACACAATAATTTCCTTATACATTATCCTGTGTATATAATTAAAATAATATACGTAATGAAAGAGGTCAACGCAATCTGGACATTGCGTCCCGGTGATTGTTCATTATATGCCCAGATTCTAGCTAATTTCTGAACATGTACTAAAATAGTATAATATGCTTCTGCCACAGCAATCGTAATGAGTCATTTCACATTACAAGCATGCGCATTAGTCTTTCAGAAGCGGAAACATTTCCCGATCACTTAATCCATCTAACGAAATTTGCGTTGGCTACTTGGAATTTAACAATAATTTTAAACAAGAAAGATCAATCATGCATAAAGCATTGATTATGAAACACTTTTCAACTGAAATGCAATTTTATTCAAACATCTCTAAAATGCGATACATTCAGCGATGATATTTTAAAAATTAACACAATGCTGCAATAATGTATTATATTTGACAACTTCATTGAAAACAAATGAATTTTATTCAAATAATATTATCGAAATATAAATCGCCTATCTCTCACTATAAAAGCAGTGAATATTTCATTCATAAACTTTTTTTTTCATTCCTTTTATTCAGCTGCGATATTTGTAAAATTATCATAATACAACAAAAGTTCATTTTACTAAAAAACGTAAAATCATGGAGGTAAAATTACTTTCTAACTCCTTGATTGAAACTTCATCGAAAAAGACAATGCTATAGATCATCTGCTTCTCTATCTAAAATCAATGAATATTTCATTCATATCAGCTATATTCCAGACTTCAGGGCTAAATAATTTTGCGTTAAAGTAATTCAGCAATTCTTATACAACTCATCTTATAGCTTGATGTGTTTATATTCTGCAAACGTTAAAAGTAGGCTTTGTTGTAGAAATAATCAAAGTTTGATAATCATTTGAACTCAAAAATACTGTAATTATATTGGCGCAGAATATAGATTCACAGAAATTACGCAAATAAAGCGGTTTTAAGACGAATGCAACACTAAATATACAGGGTGTTCGTAAACTGTTTTGACAAAATAAGAGGGCTGATAGTACCCATCAAGACGAACACTATATACTATGGAACCTAGGGTCGCATTACACTCTGAGTGTCAGAAAAGAGTGACCTCGAAACACGTCCAACAAGCACAAGTCGCCACTTCGGACGACATAACTGTCGTGCCAGAGAAGTACCACATCTCCAGTACATCCCCGTCAAGCATGTATTGTATGCAAATTTCCAGTGACAAGAAACAACAGCGACAGTTGCAGCTGATTGGCTGATCAAGGTTCAATAAACTGACCGTTATAAATAATTAGCTGTTTGATTGATCCAGGTACAGTCAAAGCAAACATTGTTCTTTAAACGTGGCACATCCTCAATGCTTCAAATTAATACCGGGATAACAACGTCCGAAAAGACTTCGGGAAGGCCACGTCGGATTACACGTACGAAGAATTGGCAGATGCACATCTAATGTACGGTCAAGCAAAAGGAAACGGATGCGAAACACAACGATTGTACCGGGAACGAGTTCCGATGCGTTGTATGCCAAGCCATTCTACCTTCGCCAGTGTGGAAATGGGCTCGTTCGCTATCTCCAAGAGCGATACGGGATGAACGCGAAGTGTGCGGACGCCGGAAATGGAAGAGCGTGTTTTGGATAGATTTGCAGCAACTCCTTTCACAAGCAGGCGAGTGGTTGCAGCCGACATTGGTGTGTGACACAATGCGGTGTGAAATGTTGTACATGAGGCACGCATGCACTCCTTCCACGTGCAAAAGGTTCGATCTTTAAAGGCAGATGACTCTCCCCGCCGGCTAGAGATTGTGAGGCGGATTCTCCAGATGATATCTAGCAATTCGCAGTTTCCTGCTTTAGTGTTATTCAGTGATGAGGCCTCGTTTACCCGAGAAGGCATTTTCAACACCCGCAATGAACACATCTGGGCTGAAAGTAATATCCACGTCAGGCAGGTATCCTAGGTGATTGCCTGATTGGCCCTTACCTGTTGCCCGAACGTTTGACAGGCACAGCGTACCGTGACTTCCTGGAACAAGTGCTGTCCTGTTTATTGCAAGCTGTTTAGCTCACCACATATGGAGTCATGTGGTTGTTTCATGATGGAGCCCCAGCACACTTTTCCAGTGAGGTCTGACACTTCTTTAATGCCACATATCTCGGACGGTGGATTGGACGTAGTGGACCTGTGAATTGGCCTCCACGCTCACCCGACCTCAACCCACTGGACTTTTTCTTCTGGGGGTACATAAAATTATTGGTGTACGAGACGCCTGTGGACTCCGTAGAAAATATCGTCGCGAGAATCTTTGTTACAGCGCACAGGATAAACACGACACCAGGTGTCTTCGAGAGGGTGCCCCAGTTGTTCATTCGCCGGTGTGAATTGTGCAAAGGCACCTTTACCCGTCACTTTGAGCATCTACTTTGAGTCTTTCTCTGGCGTAAATAAATAGGATTGTGCAACTTATGGTTATGTTAATTCTACTTATTTTCAGTGTTGGAAGTTCAACTTTAACTTTAGGCTTTTCTGACACTCTGAGTGGAATGCGACCCTATGTTCCATAGTAAATTTTGTTAGCCTTGATGGGTACTATCACCCCTCTTATTTTGTCAAAACAGTTTACGAACACCCCATAAATGAAAAATAACTTTAAAAATCAATATTTTGACACAAGATGGATGCCAGATGTTATTTTGAAGTGGATCATGTGATCTTTTCATACAATATGGGTGAAATTATTATTTTAATTTTTATTTAAAAAACTACCAAACTTAGTTTGCTGAAATTTTTTTTATACACTTTATGGGATAATTTAAATATTTCTTAAAATTTTCGAAGCAATTTGTGAATTATAAATTTGCTTAAAAAATGCTTGAAAAATTTGGTACCATAGGGTTCAATGTATTTCATTTATTCAACCCGTGTTCAATCCAAAACTAATTGGGTGATATTATTCATTTACATTATTATATGTACCACAGACCGTGTCAACAGCATACTAAAATTTGATTTTGATAAAGTCATTTTTACGGCATTTATCGTGCGAAAGGACAGACAGACGGACAGATGAACAAAGTCATAAACACTTTTCAACCATGTTGTAAAGTGTTAAAAATTGGAATATAACTGAGCATTAGTGTTATTGTTCATCAATGACGCTAACTAGTTGTCTTATTATGATAAAATTTTATATTGTAATTTATTATAAAGGTTAGTCACCTTCGTCGATCAGCCGTGTCACATTTAGAAATACTCTGAGATGTCTATGAGACAAATATGATTGCTAAAATCAGTGACTTCTTTTTGCGGGTGCCGCAGTTACATATTTACCAAACCTGATCAATACTTAATTGAAAATATCAAAACATTTAAATCCTTAACTCCCCTGGGCTTAAATATATTTTATACCACCAATAACATGACATCCTTTTGGGGGTTTTGGCTATATTTTTGTTCCATTGCTTCTGGTGCTTGAGGCAAAACATAACTCTGCGTAAAGTGAGGGGGCACAGTTGTTGCCAAACGAGAACAATTTATGCTGCCAAGGGAATGGCCCCGACAAAATGACGCCACCGAAGTCCTAATGAAACTGTCCTATCTCTTACGAAATTAAATATATCGAGACGTGTCTTGGGATCAAAGAATGGTGTTGTTGAGTGTGTGGGACCAAATTAGAGCCCGAAGACTTCCGAGTTTTCTGGCGTGTATTGATATTTGGACATTCGGATTTTTGTGTGACTGGTGCAACTGGTGTGATTAGTGCGGCATGAGGGTCTCACCAGGTAGAAGTCCGAGATCCCTCAACAAATCCGTAGATGTGTTTCCGGAAAATTATATCACGATGCATAGATACACGTTCAGAAGCAGATCATGCTAAAAGACAGCAAACGTAAATAGTCTTTTAGGAAATATTTTACTTATTAATAATCGATAATCAGAATTGTTACTTTACCACTAGGCTCCTAGCACGATTTAGACAAAAAAATAAAGTATTTTGTGTAATTTAAGGAACCGTGTGCGATTTCAAAATGTAACAATTTTAATATTTAAGGCAATCAAGGAATAAAATATTTTACAGGTATGCTTTGTGTTTTCCTTGGCATGAGCCTTTTGATTTTCTTTCTTTTGTAGTTACAGTAGCTACTAAAGGAAGAAAGCCCAAGTGTAGCTATATTAGCTACACTTAGTCAGGTAAAACTGATGTGGATTCTGATGATGAGTCTGGTTTTCTCTTACAATATTTGTTTTTTAAATTTTATAACTTCTATAAAGTACTTTGATTTACAGTTTGGCACTTGAATAAAATTGTAGAAAATTGTTCAAAATTCTGCTTGAACATTAATAACTCTTAAACAAATTTGAATTTAAAAAAACATTGTGCCGGTGTGTCACTGGGCTTGACCTGAACGATCACTGTGCCTAAGTGAAACTTGCTTAGATTTTCGGCTGCCCTGCGCAGATACAAAAACAGATACACATGCATTCTGTTTTACTACAGTAGATGTTGATATATTTAATTTAAACAAATGACGCGTATCCATGTACTTCCATTATTACATTATTGTAAAATGTATTACAATATTACGATAAATATGAAACATTATTACTCCACGTATGTTCTAAACCAGTTATTCCGAAAACAATTATTTCTATTAATTCCTTATTTAAAATGGGTTATATGTACTCTAATTCATGCAGCGATGCGAAGATTCTATTTGAAATCAATTCCATTCGTCACATCAGCTTTATCTTGTTTGCTCAGTCTATAAATTTAGAAATTTGTGTTTGCATAATTTTATTCGGCACTTAGAGACCGAACAGAAATTAAATCTGCTTATGTCAGCAGTATTGCACTGAACCTAAAGTACCTATTCCCAAGTTTTGTGCTTTGAAATGCAATTTGTTTTGACAGCGTGGATCATTTATTACGAACGCGTGGATTCATCATTTTAGACGCATTGCTATTTTATTAGTCAGCATTGTGTAGAAGGGGAATATCATCCAAGTATCATAATTCAGAGGCAGAACAGTCAAAGTGGAATTAAAATCCGTATTAATCTACGAAGATTGGAAGGAAGGGATTTAGCAAATGAATAAGATATTGTATTTAAAACACTATTTTTAATACAGATTAATAGGATTTTGATTTATTTTTGTGAAAGGAAAATATTCGAATGTTAGGGAATCGGGGCGTATTTACACATAAGCTAAATAATTCCATGGGGAGGAGGGAGGACTAATTGATAGCATAGCTCAGGGCATTCACGACTTTAAATTCGGATCAATACAAGCGATTGTAATTAAGGTCTTTGCAGTCAATTGCATTAGTTCATTTTAAAACATTGCTGACTGGCTATTTCATGCCAAAACTATGCAGCCTTCCATTTTTTCGCAGTTGAATAAAAAACAAGAAAGAACAATCATGCACAAAGCATTGATTCTCAAACACTTTAAAACTGAAATGCAATTTTATTTAAACATCTCTAAAGTGCGATATATTCAGCGCTGATATTTTTTTAATTATCACAGTATTACAATAATTTATTATATTTGAAAACTTCATCGAAAAAAATGAACTTTATTCAAATGTCATCACCGAAATATAAATCGTCTGGCTCTCTATGTAAAACAATGAATATTTCAATCATATCACTTTCATACCAGACTCCACAGCTAAATAATTTTGAGTGAAAAAATTAAGAAATTCTTATACAACTCATCTTAAAATCACTTGTTTACATTCTGCATCCATTAAAATCAGGCTTCGTTGTAGAGACAATCAAAGTTGGATGATCATTTAAACTCAGAAATATTGTATTTGCGTTAGTGCAGATTATAGATACTCAGAAATTTCTTAAAAATAAAGCGGTTTTAGGACGGATGCAACACTAAATATAAATGTAAAATAACTTTAAAAATCACGATTTTTATACTGGTACAAAAATATGGATGCCATATATTAATTTATAGTGGAACACGCGATCTCTTCGTATAATATGGGTGTAATTAATATTTTGATTTTTATTGAAAAAACTACCAAACATATTTTTCTGAAATTTTTTTTATATATTTGATGGGATAAATAAAATATTGTCAAGTTTGTGAATTTTAGTATTTGTGAATTTTAATTTTGTTTAAAAAATATTTGAAAAATATTTCCCATAGGGTTCAATGTATTTATTTTTTTCAACAATCTGAAACTAATTCAAAATTAATCAATCCAAATCTAATTGGGTGATATTATTTATTTGCATTCCCCTATGTTACACAGTTCGTCTCAACAACGTACTAAACTTTCATTTCGATAAAGTCATTTTTTCGGTAGTTATCGTGCGAACGGAGAGACAGGCAGACAGAATGAACAAAGTCATAAACACGTTTCAACTGTGTTGGAAAGTGTTAATGGAAACATCGGAATAAGCTTCAATAAACTTTATTTACACAGCGTGAGTTAAAATGAAATTTACTACATATATTTAATAATTTTTTCGTTTATAGTATTTTGCCAACTATTTGCCTACCTGCAATGGTACATGACATGTTTTTCAACCATTTTCAGTTTCACTGTGCATTCCTCTGGAAGAGCAGACTCTAGTGTGATTTTTCTCCCTAGTATCTATTCCTAAAATATGTGGACATGAAAACACGAGTATACACGTGACCGTTCAGCAGCGTTTGACCATGCAAACACGTGTATACTCGAGACCAGTTAGCAACGTGTTACGCAGTCCTGGTATGTATTGTCAGTACTCACTTGTACATGAAACGGGGTAGTTTGTATCAGGGCGTTTCTGACGCGATTATATCTGTATTTTTGGTGTGTTTCAGTTCCGTTTCAAGAATATACATGTTTGTCTTTAACCATTCACCTGCCCATGTGAAATTGTCAAAAAAGCAATTTAAAAATATGCTCCAACATGATGTAGACAGCAGTCGCTTCTATTGTGATAGAAATTTCTTTAAATTTTATGGCGATCATGTATCCACTTAACAATTGCATTTATTAGCAAAACTATAGGCTATTGTTTAATAGAAATTTTTTTTTATTAAATTAAAACTTTCAAGGATCATTTTTTCAACAAATGATCCTCCAATTATATGTAAAAATATAATTACTGATTCATTATCGTTCGTTGTTTTGAGATGTAATATGATACTCCATTATTTATAAGGAGTTTAAACTAACTTTTAATTGATTGCATGGACTATAAATGTGAAAAATGCAGTAAATGCTTTTCGGTTTAAATTATGAGGCTATTCACTGGAATTATTTTTTTTTGCCAGCACTATAATGTTTGTTCTAATTCTAATTTATTAGTTTTACTTCTAAAAACTCTGTTTATACTATTTTCTTTATTTAGTGTTTGCAGCGTTAGGGGTAATTTTCTGAAATTCCCGTTTATTTTTTGCATTTTCTTCAGTGTTCATTTAATTTGAGTTATGTATGGAAAACAGGGCATTTTAGAAAGTTACAGATTTGCGTGCGAGCAAATTAAAATTACCTATTTATCATCGCTGTTTTAATTTAAATGTGAAATATAAAATGTGTATTGTTTATTAATAAATAATAACCCGTCACGCTGAGATGAAAATTATATGAACTTTAAAACGATGCAATAACTACAATCAAGCTGTTTGGTTAAACGGTCTTTAATTAGCACCATCTGTAACGTACATAAACTTATACATCCAGAGCACTTTCGAACATCTTTACGTCCTTCATCAGTGGAAATGTAAATTGTTTAAGATGTGACGAACATGAACTCTTATACACAGACCAAAATCGTGAGACAAAATTTACATAACGATCTTCTTAAATTCAATAAATTTATAAACCATTTATATTACGAAATACATAAATGACAGTAGATCATAAAGTACAGGCCAACCAATAAACGTGTTGTCAATAGCAAAGAAAAACTGAATTATATATCCAGAAAATTATACAAGGGCTAATAGAAGTAAGTAGTGGCTAATAGAAGTAAACATTGTACAAGCTAAATTAATAGTGGCTAATAGAAGTAAACATTTTATAAGCTAATTGATAGTGGCTAATGGAAATAAACATTTTACAAGCTAAATAGATAGTGGCTAATAGAAGTAAACATTTGACAAGCTAATTCATGGAGGCTAATAGAAGTAAACATTTTACAAGCAAATTGATAGTGGCTAAAAGAAGTAAACATTTTACAAGCTAAATTGATAGTGGCTATAATAGAAGTAAACATTTCCCAAGCTAAATTGATAGTAGCTAATAGAAGTAAACATTTTACAAATTAAATGGATAGTGGCTATAATAGAAGTAAACATTTTACAAGCAAATTGATAGTGGCTAATAGAAGTAAACATTTTACAAACTAAATTGATAGTGGCTAATAAATAGAAGTAAACCTTTTACAAACTAAATTGATGGTGGCTAATGGAAGTAAACATTTTACAAGCTAAATGGATAGTGGCTGATATAAGCAAACATTTTACAACCTAAGTTAATAGTGGCTAATTGAAGCAAACATTTTATAGGCTAAATTGATAGTGGCTAATAGTAGTAAACATTTTAAAAGCTAAATTCATAGTGGCTCATAGAAGTAAACATTTTACAAACTGAATTTTATATATATTGGTCAGATAGCTAGTAAATATAATATAATCAAAGCTATAAATAATACAAAAATTAGCAGTTTGAAAAAAATATTTAAAAAATTCAAAATTTAGTGATTAATTACGTTCTATCCCAAATTACTAAAATCCTAATTACTTCTGAAATCAAATTGAAACACAACAGATAAATAAACAAGAAATATCAATCATGCATAAAGCATTGATTATGAAACACTTTCCAACTGAAATGCAATTTTATTTAAACATCTCTAAAATGTGATACATTTTAAATTATCAAAGTACTACAATAAAATACTTGAAACCACGGAGGTAAATGTACTTTCTAACTCCATGCTTGAATTTTCACCGAGAAAGGCAATAGTATAAAATCGTCTGCTTCTTTATGTAAAATCAGTGAGTATTTCATTCATATCATAATTTAGAGTTAAATATTTTAGCAATTCTTATACAACTCATCTTACAGCTTGATTTGTTTACATTCTGTATACGTTAAAATTAGGCTTCGTTGTAGAAATAATCAAAGTTCGATGATCATTTAAACTAAATATTGTAGGGAGACCGAGTTAAGACGACGATGTTGACGAATTTGATTTTTTTTTAATTCGTTAAATTTATAATATATATTTTTTGCAACATAAATAAATTCTTCATACGTTTCATTACTAATAAAAGTAATTTTATCAGATAATCTTTCAAATTAAACCATACACAAACATGTTTTAACATACTGTATAACAAAAATCATCTTGCCCCCGTGCTGGGGCAAGATGACTTTCAATACGGGGCAAGATGACAACTCGCATATTTTGGCCTAACAAGACTTTTGAGGTATTTAAAGAACGTGCAAACCACTAATAGAGTTTAAAGGTGTGCAATAATTAATGAATTATGTTATTTACAAAAGTCACAGATGAATTTCCTTCCTTCGTATCCAGTACAGTTTCATGCCACCAAGCTACGCATTGAGAGCAAGCATAGTATCCAGTCTTCGTCGAGTGAATCAATATAAAGTTCATCACAAGCTGGGCAGTTAATTTCCTTGTTCTTTTGATCTGCGCTTACCTCGAAACGCAATTGTGTAGCAATTTTCTTCTTATTTCTCTGTGTTTTCTTGTTTTCCAATTGATCCTATGAATTTTGTTTCCCAAGCAACAAATTTCTTATTAGTGAACTTGTTATAACGCTGGTTGACATTTTTCTTCTCTTTTTGTTGATCTTTTAACTTGTGGTAAGGGTTTAAAATTAAATATTGATGGAAGGAGGGAGCATCTTGATCTCGGAATTCGTTCACAGTTGGGATTATCTACACTTTCAGTGTTGCTGTCATTAGCACCTAAAGAAATAGGCGTTCTTTCCTTTGTGGAAGATGGCGAACTTTTCATATTGTCCCCGCCGAACTTCGTCATCTTGCTCCGAATGACTAAAAGAAATAACATGACTGGTATAAAGTAAACTACGGATCAGATTAAAACTATGATAGATTAGTTGAGTATTTAATACTATAAAGTGTAACCTTATATTATATCAGAATTTTACGACTTACCTTTAAGTAGCTCAAGCTTATTTAGTACAAGACGAAAATAGTTTCACGAATCTTAATAAAGTTTGACTAAGAAGATAAATTGTACGTGTAGCAAAAATGGGGCCTTCCCCATGTAATTAGTTGTTCTGCTACAGGGGATTGTACCTATGCTCGTCAAGTGCTGCTACCTAAGAATAAAGTCGTTAAAACTGTTACTCTTCATCTTGCCCAGCTCGTCATCTTACCCCGGTCTCCCCTAATTGCTTTGACGCAGGAAATACGCAAAATTAAAGCGGTTTTAGGACGGGTGCAACACTAAATATAACGAAAAGAACTAAAAAGAATTTTAAAAATCACGATTTTGACACTGGGAAGATGGATGCCTTATTTTATCTGAAGTAAATCACGTGATCTCATCATATAACATGGGTGTCATTATTATTTAAATTTTTACTTAAAAAACTATTGAACCTATTTTGCTTAATTTTTTTATATATTTTAGGGGATAATTTGAATATTTTCTAAAATTTTCAAAGCAATATGCGAATTTTAATTTGCTTAAAAATGTCTGAAAAATTAGATCCATAGGGTTAAATTAATTTTACTTTTCCAACCCAGGTACAATCCAAAACTAATTGGGTGATATTATTCATTTATGTTTCCGTATATCCCACAGACCGTCTGAACATTATACTAAAATTTCATTTTGATAAAGTCGCTTCTACGTCAGTTATCGTGCGAACGGGCAGACACACAGAATAACCAAAATCATAAACACTTTACAATTATTTTGGAAAATGTTATAAAATCACGCCACGAATTACCCCAATAGACATTTAGACAAAAGCTAGTAAGAAAGAGAAGAGAGCGAAAAAATCATTTTACACATCCTTTGAACGTTAAAAAATTACAGACTACATCCGTTTTTCTACCAATATTGTTAAGTAAGTTCTTTAAATTTCCTATGAAAATGAATCCGATAAAAATTAAATTTTCTTCAAAAACTACAGAAATTGATCTTTCGAAAACCATATTTTTCTGATTTTTAAAAATTTAAATCAAGTTAATATTTATTTAAAATGGGAAAATAAAGATAAAATATTATTGTAAGCTCTTTACGTCGATATACCGCAAGATATCGCCTAGTTCGCGACATTTTGTAAATTAGACTCCAAATTCCCAAATTGATTGCCAAGTGTTACAAACAAATGGAGAGAAGTGCACTTTTTATATATAAATGACTATTGGCGAATTGTGAAGAGTCAAAATGCAAAACTATTACACAAAGTATGTTCTGTCATGAATGGAATGAACTAGATTCACGAGAATCATGCTAAGAAATTTATTGCGTAGTATTACATATGAAAAATGAACATATTTCCCAATATTTTATTTGATTTTTTTTATACATTTATTTGAAAACGTGCAATATCTCGAGAACGGTTCATGCTAGTATTCTAAAATTTATGTTAATCGTTTTGTAATGAAACGTACATAAGAAGTGATTATTTAGATAACGTTATTGAAGGTGGTGATTGTAAAAAACTTTTCAAAATTTCGTCCCACAATTTAGGAAGGGGGGAGTCCGTATATTCTATTGAATTTAAAATATATAGACTTCCAGAATTCACTGATTGTAATTGCGTACCAAATTTCATTCGAACCGTTCCTTTCATTTGTGAGATATCGTCTTCACATATTTATGGACACACACACACACACACTTAACACCTCAAAAGACGATTATTTCAAGTTCAGCCATGCCTGATCTGTGCTTTTCCGTCAAAATCTCGAATTCAAATTTTATCCTACCCTATACATTATACACTGCATATAAGGAAAGTAAAAACTAATATGGAAATTTTGCATTAAACGATTTAACACGTTTTACGTTGAATGTCAAATAATATTTTATTTTGCGACAAGACAGTGCTCTCTGAAAAATACTTCTGAGCCTAAATATGCATCTTGTTTCTTAAAAGATTTTGTATTTAAAATACTACAGAAGTGGTCACATTATCGACTGAACAGCAAAACATATAGAATAAAATCTTCTAATCTCAAGATATAATAAAATCCTGTTCAAATCATTTTTCAAGTCCTTGCCAGCTTGGTCCGTAAAAATAAAATATCAATACCCTTATCGCATTTTTATTGAACACATTTTCAGCAGCTGCATGTATCTGGCTGAGTTGCATTTTTCAAGTAAAATCCATGGTTTAAAAGAAAACATAAAGATGAGCTTTTAATCTTATTCCGCTATTGGTGGATTTATTATCGCTTATGGGCGCAATATATATTAGACAATTTCAGCTTTAAAACAGTTAAGTGCAGAGCAATGAGTTATGACATACCTTTGAGAGAAATGCGTTTTCATATCGGCCAATACATTCTATGAAAGAGGAATTTGCATGAGATTTTTGTTTTTGCTGTTTGTCCGCATCTACAGTTATCGAGAAATAATACTCCCAAACACTAGACTTTACCAATATTTTCTTTATCGACTCGGGATTTGTGTTCTGTTCGAAAAGAACAATATCTGGATTTAGAATTTTGTTTCACAAGAGGATTTTCGATATTGAAACTACTTTATATCAAAACAATAGCTTAGGAAGTTTATCTTTATTTTTTTGAATATTTTGGGTCGGATGTTTATTCATGCTGAAAATGGAATTCTTGAAATATGTATGCTATTTCTCATATTAAAGAAGAAATTGTTTCATATAGAGTTTCCTGTAACAGGAAACCCTATACATTATGCTCCCTTGAAACAATTCAAATAGTAGCAATAGTATTAACTAGTAGCGCTATAGTGGCAATAGTAGTGGTAGAAATATATTTTGTAATAGTAGTAATGATGATAACAATAATAAGAAGAATAATAACATAAATAAAATAATACAACAATAGTGATGATATTCTATTTATAACGGCTTTGCACAAGAATTCATGGTTAATTGCTGCGGAAAATTATAAACAGCATATCGAATGAAAAACTTGACTTGTAAATGAGAGTACATTTATTTTTTTATAATTCGACCACGATTTTGGTTTATATATATATTTTTTGTAACTTTTTACAATATTTTGACTGAATGGCGACGTTTTGGCTGTATTCAATTCATTCTGCATGTGTATCCATATTGCAAAACTATCTTTAGTGAACAGCAGGTATGGACGAACAAGTCTTGACCATTCATAAGATCGATCAAGGTATTGCCATTTAAATGCGATTGATGAATTAATATATAGAAATATTTCAAATGTTGTAGTACTATTTCTACTTAGATAATCATCTACAATTTTGTAATTGATATTTTTTTTATCTCGCTTTGTTGCCGAGTTAGTGATCCTAATATTTTTTAATTCTCTGCTGGAAGAGTTGCAATCATTTTTATTCGATCGGACATGGCCACTTTTACTCTTCTTGATAGGCTTAATATGTACATTCCTGGTACTTAAAATTATTGGGATGCTTAAGGTCTTTTCTGTATATACATTGCATTAATGAAGTCGCACATTCATATTTATTGATCTACAATCTACACTATTGAAACACTTTACGTGTGTGTGTTTGGATGTGTATGTGTGTTTGGATGTGTGTGTGTGTGTGTACCTTTGTGCGTGGATGTCAGTCAACCCAGGTTTTTTTTAACCTTTTGCTTACGGGTGGGACAGCGTCCATCCCAAGCGAGGAACCTCTCAAATTGACAGGTATTTAACATACCCTATCCCAAACAGTTCGATCTCCCTTTGCAGGCATTGGAGTCCATGGGCTCCAATGCCTGCAAAGGGGGATCGAACTGTTTGGGATAGGGTATGTCAAATACCTGTCATTTTGAGTGGTCCTTCATTTGGGATGGACACTGTTCCACCCGTAAACAATAGGTTAAATACTTAGGTATAGAAAGTAGACGTTTTTCGTAAATGAATGTTATGAAAGTGAAAATAAGAAAATATTAAATTTCTAATTATTTAAAAAAACAGTGTTACATACTCCTAAATTATGTAGCATTAAGTTGTCCCGATATTTGAAATGCAAATTATGGGTGTAGAACGTAGACTTATGTATTAAATGGAGATACGGATCTCTGAATGACAGCTATGAAAATGAAAATTTGAAGCGTTTCATAGAATTTTAATTACTTGATATTAACCGATAAGCTTTTTTCAAAACAAAGACAATTTTGATTCGAAAATTATGAAATCCGCGTTGAAGAAAAAATTCCAGATTGAGCGGCCGAGAGAGAGGTTGTGGAGGACAGACTAGGATCACAAATTCAAAATTCTAACTTTCGCATATTTTAGTTATATGTTTCATTTTTATTTGATATAGTCCAATGTTTTGTATAATCATGCGATATCGAGAAAAAAACGCCTTACGAAATTACTTAACGGGATATATTTTTTTCGTAATTTGTTTGATTCTTAAGAGAAATAATCTGGGATATCTGCGGTGAACTCATTTTGATGACGTGGCATGATGGTACGGTGACGTATTATAAAGTACCTGCCTTCCTCGGCTGTTTCTGATTACTATTATGATGATACTTTTATTTCTATGATACTTCTATTTCTGATTACTTATTCTACGGATGAGTATATTTATGTTGCGGGATTACTTATCAGTACTTATCTCAGTCACCAAAGTGACTTAGACTTAAATTCTGTGATATTCAGATCCTTCGGTTCAAGGGCAATAACACGGAACTGCACTGAGTAACTCAAACTAAATTTATTGTGCACTTTACAGAAATAACAGTAGCTGGCTGTTTATCCGCGAAGCAATCGAAATAGACAGTAATTATTATTGCCCACGCCCAGAAAAATTTACAATATAAACAAGTTACTGGCATGAACTGGTCTGGTGATAACTCACGAATGGAGATTATTCTAACGCTTTTATGCTTACCACGGGCCTTATTTTATCTCGCCTCCTATTGTGGCCAAACCCCAAATAGAAGAGCTTTTCTAGTCATCGTTGTTTTCACTGGGATTTCCCTCCAATCACTTACTTGAATCCATCATCATTCCACGAACGCTCCCCTCAAACAGCCACTAGCCAGGAAGCCCTCTTTCCTACACGCACTCTTTCCAGACACGAACTCACCACAGACAAGAACACTGGAATCTTCCGATACGAAACTTATTCCTACTCTACCGTAGGAATGCACACAATTCTGATTAGGTCGGTGATTAGTCTAATAACCGAAACAATTAGTTTAAGTAAACATAAATTATAATGTAACATAACATAAATTATACTAACATAAAAGGTTATATAGACATCATAGTTTAAGGAGACGCGGCTTGGAAGCACGTTATGACTCTATAAGGGCGCAATCGATTGTAATGGAATAGAAATGATTTTTTATTTTATTACATCTTACGAATACAAAATAATAATGTTGGAATTTCCGATTATACTATTGTTTGTCGGAGCCTTTAAAAAAAATAGACTGCAACTGGGAATACTGTAGCTACCAACAGTTAATTGTGTTTATTTTTAGCTTAATATTTAGGGGCGGTTTTATACATTCCACAAAAGCTAACAATAAAATTACTTTCAACATCTGCGCCATAAATTAATTCATGAAAAATTCAATACTTACTTTAAAATGTTTGTGTTTACATGGTTGTTCTATCGATTTCTAGAGTCCAAAAATTCTAAAACAATCTGAAACGTGAGCTTGAACTGCTGGGGAAAAAAGAATTAGGAGCAGTTTATTGCATCTCATGTTCTACAATCTACACCAAAGAATGGTTTTCAAGATCGATTTAAAGACTGATACGTTTGTTTTATTTATATTTCTCAAAATAATATATGAGCATGACATGTACGCGAGTAAATTCTTTCTTAAATAATTTAAATATTAGATATTTATATATAGATACTATTTTCCTAACATACATAGTATAATGCAAAGTATTGTGACGGGGTAAACAATTCGAATTTGATTTTCGACAGAAATGCGACTCGAACGTTTTGAAGAAATGTGTGTGTATGTGTGGACGCGATATTTCACGAACGAATGAAACGTTTCAAATATAATTTAGTATAATTTTTGCCATCAGTAAATGTTGGAATCCTATTCATTTAAAATTACAGCATACTACCCTTCCATATTGTAAAGGACTTAAAAAAATATTTCGATTGATACCAAGTTTGAAAATATAACCCTCGTGGGGAGAGTAACTTACCCCCTTCCTTTGGGGGGCTAATGACGTCACAAACACAACAATTGTATCGCAGCTATTTTTAACTGTAATGGTTGGAACTGTTCCGTTGCATACGGATCATTAATCCATAAAGAAACTCTTTTATGCATAATTATCTCAAATTTTATCCTATGCTGCCATGTTAAGAAAATATAAAATTTCGAATAAATAAATAATTTCGAATAAATAATAAGTTTTTGCTAAAATTTCAAAAAATTCTCTTTAGTTCTAGATTTTTCGATAACAGAGCGGGATAAAATGTTTCTTCAAAATGTATTAATATTTATGGCAGCTACGCATCGCAAACACAAGAAATCGACCACAGACGGTCCGACAGACAGACGGATGGAAAGGAGGCTTAATATGGTTGGAGTAGGTGACTACTCTTCATTTCCGATAGAAATATTAAGAATTGTTTTCACTCCTTTCCACACATTTCGTACAGACAGGCGATCGTGTGTGTGTGTGTGGGGGGGGGGAAACACTCCGAAATGATATGCAGAATACAATACCATCCTGTCAGCTCACAGCCAGTAAATGCTCCTAAGAAATAAATGTTGTAAAGGAAACATAAATTTTGTAATAGAGACTGACATATATGAAACTGAATTGGAAATTCTTAAAGAGACTCGACTCCCCCTAATATTTAACGATACCTTCTCATCAGTCATCTCTTAAGTTTTTCTATAGCCTCTGTCATTTTAATATGAAGCTCTCAACTCCACATTCTCATAAAATAATCAGAACATAATATATATATATATATATATATATATATATATATATATATATATAAATGAAAATAGAAAGATCTTAATCGAAAATTATGCATAAACTACTGTATGTACAAAAAAAATCCATCTCTAGCATATCTGTTACAAATGAGTAACTATAGACCAAGACTAAGGATAAAGATAGAGATAGAAGGTAACATATCACTACAATGGAAAGGGGGATGAGAAGAATATGAGGATACAAAATTCACAATTAAAAGTATATAAATATAAATAAAAATAAAAAGAAAACACGGCAAAAATGAGAAAACGCAATAATAATTAGCTCAAGATAAAAGATTAAGACATAGAGAACAATCAATTGAAACTACACAAAAAATGGCGGTTAGTTCGAAATTGCATTCTCATCAGGACAGTCATATAATTCGAATTAAAACCGATAGAATAGCCAGTTCTTGACAATGGCGATAGTATTTAACTATAGACACCATTGGAACAGTCTACTGGCTAGTGGAAGGAGAAAAATAAATCAATTGAATTACAAATCAGAAAAATAATACCTCCTCGAACAGAAATATGAACTCACAAGCATTGTTACCACGTGTAAGTTGAACAAGCGACTGAGCATTTCACCTCACTTCGTCAATGCGAGTGGGCACCGGAGTGAATAGATTTGAACCAAACATAATATGTATGGAGACTTTCAAAAATAGTAATCAGTATAGGACTCAGGACAAGTAGAAAATAGTTATTCGAAAATAGTAAACAGTATTAGACTCAGGCCAAGTGGTAAGTTAGGTGATAAGAATGGGTGAATTCTCAAAATTGAGTTATCCAATCAAAGATAAATAATGCATGTGTAAAATTATTACGTGGTATATTTGAAATTATTAATAATATTATTTACAAATACTTCCGGATATTGGTAATTTTGACAAATGCGTTTAAGATTATTGATGTGGAGAAAGTGAAACCGAGGATCAGAAAGTCGATGTATTCGAAATAGCTGGTTTAAAATGACGTTTCTAAACAATTGAATAGAATTACAAGATTGATATGATAGCAGCTTTATGATAGTGAAGTTGTAAGAATCTTTTTTATCATGTAGATTGGTGATTACATGATTATTGAGGGTATCTAAATTTAGGTCTAAAAAATTTACAGTTTGATTAACGCTAGGCTCATTAGGAATTAATTCTAGGTTAGATGGGTAAAAATCAATATTAATTGGATAGGAATCATCAATGATAATACAAATTAAGTCGTCAATATATCTATATATAATATATGATTTAGAGTTAAAATGACATTCATAATAATAAAGATATAAGTTAGCGAGTATACTATTACTACAGCCACCTTGTGGTACACCAGATGTTTGTAAATAAATGTTATCACCTTGGATAATATAATTGTTGTATAACACAAAGTGCAAGAGCATAGGAAAGTTCTTGACATTAAATGCAACATTATTGGAAGATAGATAGTCATGATAATATATATATATATATATATATATACATATATATATATATATATATATATATATATATATATATATATATATATATATATATATATATATATATATATATATATATATATATATATATATATATATAAATATAAATTAGTAAATCCAATGTTAGAATGTAAAAAGTAACTCATAATTCCAAAATTTTCTACAAAATACAAATAAATAAAAGAAATTAAGAGGAAATAATAAATCGTAATGCAGGTCATAAAGACAAAGACAATCAACAAATTTCAAAGATGAGGAATGAAAATAGGAAAACAAAAAAATTAAGCTTTAGGCTTAAGATAAGTTCATTTCGAAAATATTCTCTTCAAGTCCATATATCCCTTCGAAATGAACACAAAAATGCTTGTTTCTGAAACACAAGATAGATTTTATCTCTAAACTTGTGTTATATGGACGACAAGCATATAGATTGGAAAAATAAAGGAAACATAAATACCTTAACACTTCAGTAGTACAACCATGACGAGCAAAATATGACAAGACTAATGTTGCCATATGCAGAAATGAAAAGATGTGATTTGCTGTTGCCAAAGAGAGTAATAAAAACTGTACTGCGTAAAAGCAATAAAATGAGATATTCAACAGTTAAAGCTTCAAGATAAAAAGATGAAAATATAATTTCAAGAGAATGAAGAAGTACGGCTAAAATAAGATACTAAGGAGAGATTATGAGAATTTTAGGCTAATCGAAACTTATTAACTATACCATTTACTAAATATGTAGGATATTTATACATTTTACTGGTAATTTTGAGGTTATTAATGTGCAAAGCATGAAATTTTTTATCTGATAATCTATAAATTCTAAAAAGCTGATTAAATATAATATTTCTAGACAATTGAATCGAGTTGCAGGAATTAAAAGGTAATAATTTATTAATATTAAATTTAAAAAAATCTTTTTTATCATATAAATTAGTAACTATCCCATGAGCAGGTTCTATAATTAGATTTAAATCCAAATAATAAATATTATTACTAATAGTAGTTTCATTAGGTATTAATTCCAAATTATCCGGATAGAAATCTATATCTATGACATAGTTAACAGTAAATACAAGACAAGTCAGATCATCTACATATCTGTAAATTTTATAATCTGTAGAAGTAAAGAATTTTTCATATTGATATAGGTATAAATTAGCTAACATACTGCTACTACAGCCACCTTGTGGAACACCTGAGACTTGTAAGTATAATTTATTACCTTGAAAGATATAATTATTGAAAAGAACAAAATGGAGAAGCTTAGGAAAATTGGTAAATTTAGTAAGATGAGAATGATTAGTAATATAAGCATTATATAAAGCTAAAATGACATCATATAGATCAGTGATCTTAATATTATTAAATATATCTTTAAAATCAAAAGTTTGAAAACCTATTATTTTACCAAGTGTGTTTAATTTATTTTTTAATTCTTTACTGTTATTTAGAATAATGTAGTTATCGCTAGAATCTCGTAAATTAATATTTAGTACATTTAAATAATTTAGTAATAATTTACTAGCAGTAGTAGAGTATAAATTATGGCCACTAGTTACAGTTCTAAATTTAATAGGATTTTTATGAAATTTAGGTATAAGCACAATATAAGGAAATGTCAAAAATTTATTATTAATATCTAAATCACTATACATATTGATAATTTTCAATTTGGTACTATTAACAGAGTGTGAATCAATTTTAAATAGACTATTATTTTTTAAATAATCTAGCACATATTTAATATAAAATTTTTTACAAATAATAGCATAATTATTAGAGGCTTTATCAATATAAGTAATAACAAAAGATCTATGTAAATCATTAACAGAGTGTTTTATATTATCTATATTATATATAGGTCTAGATAAATTAATACTACAAATGGCATTTTTAATAGATCTTAAAATAGTAAATTTCCACATATTAAATGCCTCTAAAGGCTGAGCATATTTAGAAGCTAATCCATAAATAAATTTATCAAGGTCCAGATTAATTGAGTTTAAGACTTGTTTAGAATTATTACATGAAGGTAAACTGAAATTAGTGCCAAATGACATTATAGTTCTTAAAGATTTATCTTTTACAATGGCTAAGTCTGCAGTAACTATATGCACATATATATATATATATATATATATATATATATATATATATATATATATATATATATATATATATATATATATATATATATATATATATATATATATAGAATCATACAAAAAAGAAGGATACGAACAAATGTATTATAATACCACTCAGAAAAAGGCGCAATGCAGCTCTATATACTGAAGCAGGATATAACTAATATAAACGATTTGAAAAAAGGATTTGAAAAAGGAAGGGGGGGGGAAACCATATGAATTGGATAAAAATGGCCGAGAGGGATAGCGACCTCTCATTCCCGTTTTAAGTACTTTTACATCAAGACAACGCCCACGGATACCAATGCAATTCAATGACAGATCCCCGTAGCATGTGCAAAAATGAAAGCTCCAGAATGCAGAAAAGGAGGCTTCAGAATGTATACAGAATGTAGACAGAAATGGAACGACGAAAACTCACTGCCAACGATACTGCCGACCAAAACGTAACGCACGTTTCGCCACATGAAGTATGTACCCATACGCATGCGTACCTCGATCCTTCAAATATGATGTCATATTCTCATGTCATTACAGAATGAATAATCCTCTTCTTTAAAGAAAGAATTGTAAATATCTTTAAGGAAATTCCGTGGGTAATGATTTTTAAGTGCTTCTTGTAAAATGAGTTTGTTACAAGTGAGACAATCCTTCTTGAAAGTATTATTATTACGATTTCTTCTCAGATGTCCTGTTATGATGTTACGGAAAATATTCCTAGTCAAATTCGACTTCCATCCAATTATTTGGTTAATCTTCATATCATAATTTTTACGTTTATTGTACATAACTGTATGAATTCCATTTTTATGCTTGTATTTAATGGTTATGTCAAGGAAATTAACTTCGTTTTTGACACTATTAGGGTTCTTAATAAGATCCAATTCCGGAGGATAAAAGTCAAATTCGAATTCAGGAGTATTTGAGTAATGGCCTAGAATCCCATCGTCCACATATCTGTAATATGGCATCTCATATAATACATGATTATTCCTTTCAAAATATGTTAAATATATGTCAGCTAGGACTGATGAACAGCCCCCGCCCATAGGAATACCCTTAATTTGTTGATAAAAGACTCCTCCGCTACATAATATGTTCTCAAACAAAACGAACTGAATTAAATCCATATACCTTCGCAAAGTGATTACTTTTTTAAGATTGTAATCTGTATGCACCAGTAAAAGTATTGCATGCAATTTTTTAAGATCAACGTTGTTAAAAAGGTCCGGGAAGCCATAGCTGGTGAACTGTATATCTTTATTGCAATATTTCAATCGTTTAATGACTTCAGAGCTGTTTTTTATGATTATAGGATTTTGTACTAATAATGCTTTATATGCAGGTTTAAGTATATTCATAAGCTTTTTGTTAGCCAATGTAATATATGTATTACATCCTACTGTTACCGTACGAAATTTCACGGGTGTTTTATGCAGTTTTGGAATGAGTACTAAATAAGGAAAGGACACAGTTTTTAAATTGATGCCGATTCTTTTATATAGAACCTTGATCTTGTTTGTCATCACAGCTAAATTATATGGTAAAGGTTTGTACATTGTGGGTTCCATGTAAGATTTCTGTAAGATTTCTATGTAATAAGGTTTGCAGGTAAATGCGTAATTAGATACCTTCATTTGAAACGCGTACACCGCTTTTTCTCAAAATTGTGTCCAATTCTATTTTTATTTTCCTTATATGAATAGTATAATGTTGTAAAATTTAAATGTCTCTTTATCCTCTTTAGATGCCTTTGTAGAGGATTTTTACTTAATCTGTCAAAAGTGACTTGAAATATACTCATTTTTGGGGAGTAACTTAAAAACCGGAGCAGCTAGAAAGTATAACTTTAGTTTGGCGTTATGTTTCTTAGTAAATTTTAATTTATTGATTTTGAACCTTACTAACACAGCCCATCATGGTTTCTCCATGTGAAATATATTCGTTGTTTGGGAATAAAGTGAGAACCGGTGCAGATAGAAAGGCCAAATTTCGTATGTCGTTGTCATTCTTACATTTAAGTTGCATATTTGATACATACAATTTTCATATCTTTAAGTTACATGTAAATAATAAAAGGTGATACTTTAAAAAAATATGGCTTTTGTCTTTACTTGTATTTGAAACGGGTTGATATTTTTATTCAACGTATATATGCTTGTCTAACAGAGTTTTTATTTCATAGCTGCTTTCAATGTTATGCACATTAGTGCTACTGAGAAAAATAAAGCACTTCATCTTTATTTTTTTTATTCAACTTTGTTTTTAATCATTCATTTTGTTAACTTTTCTACATTCTAGTTATATTTTTAATTTTAATGAACTCAGTTATTTTAAACAGCATTAGTTTATTGCATTTCAAACAAAATAAGAAATTAAGATAAATCTGCGCAATAATAAGTAAACTAAATTTACGCTTCGAGGCTGTAAGCTTAACAGAAGGATGCATTCAACATTTTCTCTGCTCCAATGATTAACGGCAATTGTATTCTTTAATGAAACTAACAATAGAAAAATAAAACCTTTTAAGGAGTTCTTTTGTGTAGAGGGTGGAAAAGGAAAAAATGAAGATCGAAGATTTTCTGCGAATACTGAAACATATGAATTGAAAAAAAAAACCATTTCAAAACAACGTACTAAGGTTTAGGAGACTGTCTGGTCTGAGTCTTCACTGAATGTGAGATGAATTTATGAAACTCTGGTCTGAGTTTCATATATTCATTTTCAATATTCAATATAATTTTGTCTTGTGTGTACGTCGTTGGATGTGTGTCTATTTCTTTTGCTATGTGGTTGCTTTGTGTTTAAGTTTCATCTGTAAGTTGTACTAAATGGTTGTTTAAAACTTTATTGTTTTCTCTTGCGAATATCTTATTTTCGCTCTTGAGAAATATTATGTATTTTCAAAATTTGTTTTAATATATATATATTTAATATTTATATCCATAGCATAATTCAAACTGTCATTATTTGCATATAATATTACCTTTGTTCTTGGATCTATCAATGTTAATGTAAAAAAAAATGCAATTTAAAATTTAAAATTTCTTATATTTAGCGAAACTCTTCATGCAAAATTTTAAAAATTGGAAGTATTTATCATAATATTATCGCATATAAAATTTGTTAGCTTACAAATATTAATTCTTGAGTTAATGTGTCCTCAAGCAGACATACACATACAGACATATTTACAAAGATATTCGAAACATATTTACAAAGGTGTTCAGCCGCGTTAAACAGTACGACCGGCAACAACTTATTCAAACGTTTCAAAAGACAAATGTCTCTCACTATTATAAAGAAGCTAGGTGCACCCGCTGCCGACAAACTGCTTTTAAAATAGAGATATTTTTTATCAAGGAAAATATCGGACCTATGGCATCAAATAATTTGAAATTTGGTATGAAGATTTAGAATACATTACCATATAACTCCTCCAATTTTCCCTACAATCGGATAAAAATAACGCTGTTGACATTTCAAAAGACGTGATATTTAAATTATTGATTTAAACAAAGGAAACGCGTTTTTTGTCACTGTATTAGAAATAATCGGCAAAACGTGTAGCTCGCGAAGCGAGATCCGAAGTTGGTGAGTATCAGCAAACGAATGAAAGTCTCCAGCGGGCGTTTTACGCCTGAGTAGCAGGCTCAACGAAAGAGATGTCGAAGCGAGTAGGAAGCAAAGCTCCGGACTCGCAAAGCGACTTACGGAAGTTGGTGAACGTCAGCGAGCAGGAACAGATCTCCATAGTTTGGAAAAAAGAAGTAGTTTCAGCACAAACAAATCTGAATTACATAAAAAAGAAAAAGTCTAAACTTTAATTAATTACTTATGATGTTATTACGAAGTATTTGTTTTTCAGATTATTTTAAACAGCTGTTTGGATGAATTTTGGTAGAATGTAACGAATATATAATATATCTGGACAGGCATATTGCCTGTCCCACGGGAGAAATAGATTAACAGGCAGCCAATGCTATTATAAAGATCCGGTTCGCTCGACTTTGGCAACAGATTTGGTGAATATCGCCAGCTTGCTAACTTTTGGCGAGTTTCGTAAATTTCTCGAACTTTGGAGTTTAGTTAAGAATTTCCTCAGTTACACGTGTTATTTCTTAAATTTACACTGATGTTATATGAGCTGGTCATCGTTCAGTAGGAATGAGTTGCCGATGTATAAGCAAAACTGAATTTTAAATACGTTAGTATCGCCTGAATTCAGTTTTCTGTTTTATGAATGAGTTGGACATTTAATTTACATTTTATTGTATCTATTTTTATGGCTTTTTAAGATGGCTATATCTACATTGTTCCTGTTCACACTTTAAATTATTGGTTGCTTTACATGAAAGTGTTATTTATTCAGATATATGAGCTCAGTCTTCTGTCCTTAGAATACATTTATGATTCCAGTGGATATGTCACGACGCTCTCATACTGTTAATTTATGTAGGTTTCAACAAAATGTATTCTATCAGAAATTATCCTTTTCTAAATTCGTTTCGAAACCTCATGATTCCAACAAGTAATGCTGTTAGAAATATAAGCTAATATATTAAATTTAAAATCTTGAATTTCGGTGAATTTTTTCTATAACAGTTTCCACGCATTTTAAGTTATGAAACCAAAGCAGCATCTTTACATAAACTCTTTCCAGACTACTTTAATTTTCAAATGGAACTACAAAGAAGTTATCAGAAATTACTTTCGAATTACGTAATCAATAAAACATGGAGATACTTTCGTTCGACTTAAGAACGACTTCCATTCTGTCTTTCTTTATTGTACAGATCTGTACCGCGTAGATAATACGTGTCCTTTTTATTAGAAGAAAATATTCCCTGAACGCGGAAAATTCTTAATATATTCAAAAACAAAAGTACATTTGTTATTTCGGATGCATAAGTAACCCACTTTTATTATCATGCATTTACCGAGTTCAACTGACTTGTTTTCGAACTAGGCTCAAATGGTAATTTATGCATTGAATCAATTTATAAAACTCCTCGTGGAATGCTTAAGGGACTACATTTTCTATTCTGTGATTCCGTTTTCTTTACTTCTTTAGATAGGATGCCGTTTTAATTCGTTTTCTTTCATCGTGGAATACAGTTACATTCCTAATAATTTTTGTTCACAAATGAAAAGTGATTTATAATGTAGTTTAGATTACGGGAAATGCTTGAAGCATTCTAAAGTTAATTGAAAAGACTGTGAGGATAAACATAAGAAATCCGATGTCGGGAACCCACAATGTTCCCTACATAATTCAATAGTTTTACTTCTTTCACAAACATATACAGTCAACCCTTCTATAACGCGATCAATTCGTACTGTGCTATATGGAAACCGCATACCATGTTGTATGGAATTCGCGTTATAAGAAACCCACAAATAGAACAAAACAGAACAATTCTTACAGCGTTATAGGGAAACCTCGTTAAGTGAAACTCAGAACATATAAATCAGGCTGATTCGTTCTACGTTATATAAAACTGCATTTTAGAGCATCATGTTATGATGAATATGGTTATGAAATATAAATTTATGGGCCGACGCGGTGGTCGAACGGTCAAGACAAGCGTTTCTTAGCGATCGTTCGGCTGCCGGGTTGTGGGTTCGAGTCCCACCTTCAGACATGATGTTGTGACGTTGAGTGCGGTGTGTTCCGACCCCCTCTGGTGCGCTGGGGCAACGTCATATGAGTATGGGCGAATGATGGAATATCAATTGCCTGGCCATTAGCAAAAAAAATATATATATAAGTTTATAGATACAAAAGGCAAAAAATATATGTTTAATTATTTTGAATTATTTTTATTAAAACTTCATGTAAGAAAATTATAAAAAGAACAATGTGAAATATAAACTTAATAACTTTTTTCCAACAAAAATCCTATTAACATTCATCATTACTGTCAAATATCAGTGGCCTAATTATTTTTCTTTTAACGTCCTCTTCACTTTGCATATCTTCATTTTTGTTTTTAAAAATATAGTTTTGTTTTGAAATTTTACCAAAATCTCTCTATAAGGAACTAATTAATTTTGTAATTCTCTTTTAAACTTTGCACTTCGTACTGTTGAAGGATATTAATAAGTAATAAAGTAATTTTCAATTGTTTACCCAAATAAGTAATTTTCTAAATAAGTAATAAGTAATTAAGTAAAAGTAATAAGTAATTTTCTAATTGTTTACCCAAATTCTGTCCTTTTTTCACATCATTTAAATTGAAATTGCAACCCATTATTTATCCATATTTTCGTCTACCAATGCATTTGAAGTGAATGTATTATTTTTTTTTACAGAGGATTTCCCTGATAAATGAGACTAAAATATGGTGATGTACGTGGATGAAGAAATAGGGGAATTCCCCCATTAATTTAAGCCATAAAAATGTAATAGAAAAATTCATGCTGTAGGGAAACTGCTTAAGCGTGTTGTATTATAGACAAACCATGTTACAAGACTACCGCGTTATATGGAAACCGCGTTTTATGAGTACTTCTTTATAGGAGTGCTATCGCAATTTTTGATCCGCGTTATATGGAAACCGCATTATGAGAGTACAGCGTTCGTTATAGGAGGGTTAACTGTAAACATATTATAATCATATTCAAATTTAAAGGCAAGATTTGTTTTCAAGTGAAAATGGTTAAAATGAAATTGGTCATAAATTAAAATTGGGTGACTTTTTAGTCGCTCCAATCAGAACTATTAGAGGTATTTAAATCAATCTATATTTTGGGCAATATTTTTTTACTATGGGATTTAAAAATTTTTTTAAAGCAATATAGTCCGTGTTCTAAAACCTTCAAATAATAAAGACTGTGTAAAACAAAACAGATAAGTGGATTCCTAATAAACATATTTCCAGAAGTCAAAATGGAATTCAATTTGTTTTGATATTTCAAAAACGAAAAAAATGTTTTTTAACGTTACATATTGTAACGAATATTCTATAGTATTGTTTCACAAAATTAAAACAATTACGTACCCCTTTTGAGATTTAATCTTATCGAAGTACTCCGTTGAATAGTTTGAGAGGAGTTTTAATAATGCAATTTTATCTGCAGATTGTAGGTCAGTGAATTGTTTTGTTAATATATTGTAAAAGTTGCATAACGCTAAAAGTTAAAAATTGCATATCATGTACATACACAAACTATAATTAAAATTTATATTTCTGATAAAAATTACTAATAAATGAAACAATTTAGCAGGTGCCAAGCATCCATTAAGTTATCTTATTATCTCCAGGCGTACATGTGCCACAGATCGGGACACAATGTTCTATGGCACCAATTAATAATTTTTAGCAAATTCCCCAAATGTGCGTATAGATTGGTATTATTCCTGTATTTTCGAATGTGATACTCGTACCATAAATTAAAGTACGCTGAATTTCACTAGTTAAGCAGGTAATTTCAAATTTTCATTTTTCGGAAGCGTATTTGAATTTGAGTGGCTGAAAATCCCTGAGGATGTAGATGGCAGTATGCAAATATCATACGTTACAGACAATTACGATTGATTGTCCAGATATATGCTAATTAGGTAGTTGTTGTAGACGTCAGCATTCCGAAGGGTTTGAGGAGGTGCATTTAAATGCTGATACGAAGTGTTTATAACTTTTGTAGATGTATTTTTGATGATTTTCGTGCTTCTATGGCTAAAAGAAGACGAATGACAAATGTGAGAAGACGAATGACAGTGAGCGCTGTCGTGCTGTCGAACACATTGAAGCAGGACAGTCAATCAAAGATGTCGCTATTTTCTTTGCCGTTGATCATTAGGTAATTTATTGATTATGGAAATAATTCGAAATAAGTCAAACAGTTGTACGGAGACCTATCCCCGGTCATCGAAGGGTTACCATCCCCTCTGATGATCGGTATATTGCTATAGTAGCTAAGCGAAATCGACGAGCGGCTTCCACAACTGTTACATCCATGGTTGCAGTTGCACTTGGTAAGACAATATCTGCCAGTACTGTGCGCAGAAGGCTCTACGTAAAGGGACTGTACGCTCGAGTACCACGTTTTTTTGTTCCACTAACCGTCCAAGCCAGAGGAGTAAGATTAAAATGGTGTCGTCAACATGTCAATTGGATTGTCTCTGATTGGTCCAACGTCCTATTCACGGACGTGTTCAGATTTGCCCTGGAATCAGAGAATAAGCGTATAAGGGTTTGGAGAGAACGAGGCACACGCAATCAGGCCAAGAACATCACGCATTTAGAGGTGGCAGCGTCATGGTGTTGACTGGAATTTCAATGGGATATCGCAATAGCTGTACACCTTTAAAGGCCGTTCTGCGACACGGTATCCAAATGAAGTCCTAAACCTTATTGCGAGACTCTACATTGCAGCAGTTGGTTCTGATTTTTCCCTTATGGACCACAGTGCCCGTACCCGCCGTCGAGCTAACATCGTTGACGAATACCTGGAAAGTTGGTGGAATTTATCGTATAGAGTGGCCGGCGTATTCCCCCGACCTCCCCCGACCCCAATCTCATTGCAAATCTTTGGGATGCCCTCGGACGGGCTGTCTCTGCACGTTTACCTGCTCCAGCCAGTCTCAGAGAGTTGGAAACTACCCTATTGGAGGAATGGCTATTGCTCGCATCTGTGATGGTTTATCATCTCTTTGAAAGCATGGAAAATCGTTGCAAAGTTTGTGTGAAGGTCCGGAGTGGTCGCGTACCATTTTAATGTTTGATTGGTTTGTTTGCCTTTAAACATCCTTTCGTTAATGACCCAAATGTGACGTCATCATATAACTTACGAAAAGTAAATATTTTTTTCATCTTTATACATAATTCTTGCTTTCTTTAATGGATAAACACATTTGCTACCTTCATGTACAATTTTGTGTTAATCAAAGTTTTACTTTTCCTATTTTGTTGATTCTACCGTTCGTGCTTAAATTTTGGAAGCCAGTGTATATCAATAAAGGTTGATTTTACAACTATAGAGTTAATAAAGAGAATTTAGGGTATTCTTTCTGTACATGATTGTATGAAAACGAGTTTTATGTATCGAGCCGTTCTTGTATTCTAGCTGAAAGAATGTTCGAAGAAGAAAATTCCGCGTTTTATAAATTTATCAACGAATGGAGCGATTCAAACGAAATTTGGTGCACATATTACAATCAGTAAATACTGGAAGCCTATTGTTTTTGAACGCAATCTAATCTGTGGAACACCCACAAATTTTCAAATGAAAAAATCATCAAAAAATCAACGCATTCAATAAAGTTACGTAAATAATAATTTCTTATTTAAATTTTCATTAGAAAACTGTTGATGCAAACTTTAGAACGCAAAGAAGAAACCGCTCTGGAGATATAGCACATTTTTTAAATAAATTTAACAAAATATCACATAACATTAAAAAAATATATTAACTATTGTGAAATATGTTCACTTTTCATATGTAATACTATGCGATTAATTTGTTATCATCAATCTCGTGGATCTAGTTCGTTCCATTCCTGAGAGAAGATACTTTGGGTAATAGTCTTTTATTTGAAATACTATAGACTTTAAATTTCCAATTATTTTAATAACTTGCTTTTCGGTATGAAATTGCTGATTAACATGCCAAAATTGCTTCTATTTCTGGTTCCCCTCTTACTATTCCCTTGCCTTACTTGCTCCTCTTAAAAGTTTGTAAATCTCATATCTTTAATCCTTGGCAAAATTATATTAATGATTATATTTCGACCAGGACTGGTGATCCGGCTAGAATTTTGTCTTATCTTCCTACAGTGAATCATAATTTACAAATTTTTAATAAATACCTCATTTACTTTCTTACTGGTCATGGCCCCTTTTTTGATTACCTATACTTTTTCAAAATTAATTCCACATCTAACTGTATTTGCAATAAATTCGGTGACGTTGACCATTACATTTTCGATTGTCCTTTTTTTAAACATTTTCATCTCTGCAAACCCTCCCCCTCTAATAAACTAATTTGGTTCTCCAAAGTTCATTCAAATCCCTCTTCAGTAGATAAAATTAAAAACTGTATTATTGTTGCTATGAAAATTTCTAATAAAGTGACCTAATAAACTTATGAGTAGATTCTGCTCTGAATTAATTTTGTTCAATGAATCACTTTATTTCATTCTTATTAACTTATATGAACTTATTGTGTTCCCTCCATATTTTCTGTTAAAAAAAAAACTATCTTAACTGTTCTTATTTTCTCGGTTCTTTCTTTTTCTTTTGACCCTTTTTATTTGTATTTTTTCTAATGTTTCTTTTCTAAATTTTATTCTAAATTTCTGTTTTTGTTTTTCATGTGCCTAATTTTTTTTTCTTTCATATATTTTCTTTTTATATGTTTTCTAAATTTTACTTTTAAGATTTTATTATTTTCTTTCATTTTAATCTATTTCTGGTTTTGTTAATATACCACACTCTAAATTTTATTTTTCAATGATCTCTTTATCTACATTCGCAATAATCCTTTTCCCATTTTTGAAAAATGGATGTACTTGTCAAGTTCAGATATAATGTAAAACTGTCTGTTTAGTCACAATATTTTTCATCAAGTGTTATCTTTTTAGATCTAAATGTTCGTTTGGCGGGATGGTAGACCTTGGGTGCCTCCTGAGTGCAGGAGTTATCCTTTCCCGGCCGTGCAGCTAACTACTCTAAACCCACTATGTGAGTCGTGCGGTTTGGGGTCTTCAGACCTCCGACATCTTTGTACTAACTTACAGGGTTCGGACGCCATTGTAAAGAACCTTTCTGCCCCAACCGGGAATCGAACCTTGGATCTTCGAACTGGCCATTCGACGCTCTATCGTTGAGCTATTGGGACGAAATTGCAAGCTCTTATTGGCGAAGTGAACTCAATTTAAATTCAAATTTTTGACCATATTCCAAAATATTTTCCCTATAAGCATTAACAAGTACTCACAAACAGATGTTATACTAAATATAATTATTTGTGTCATGCTTTAGGTCTAAGATACGGAAAACTCATACTAGTATATATATGATGACCCAGATCTGTTTGGAACGCTTCACGGAAAATTAGCGGACTTAGCAACAAATTTAGGAAATATTTTTAATTATCGCCAAATAGACGAAATATAGCCAAACTGGTGAAAACAACGAACTCTAAATTAACAAAACTGTCGCTAAATTTATGAAAATTCAATATCTTGGAAAATGATGTTCAATTTATGTGATACGCCCTGTCGCTTTGTGGGAATTATAAATTTAATGTACTTGATTCGAAACATTGTTCGTTTCAGTGTTAAGGACAGGCTCCTTATTGATAGGGGTTCGTAAATGAATTGTGTTTTGTTAAAGGATGATATTTAATGTAGGATTTGATAGAGGTCTGTCTATATGTCCCAATTAGCGACTTTTGTAAATATCACCTAATTATCAAAGATATCGCCAAATCGCCTAAAATGTCTCCAAATTAGCGAACACTCAATATATAAGAAAATCTACATAGTTTATTTGTTTGATATTCTTTGTAACTGTGTGGGAAAGATTAATTTAATATTTTCGATTCAAAATATAGTGAATTTTAATATTGTTCTGAGGAGAGGTATGTGTTATTGTGAGGTTTTGGGGGTTGTAAATAATTTGCGTTTTGTTACGGGATGATATGGTGTACCTGCGACGAAAGAGAATCTAGAAATGATATTGTTCAATGGAAGAGGTGCTTGGCTTTCATGTTTGTGGATATTAGGAGGGCAAGGGCTGCAGACGAGCTCATGGGAAATAATCTTTTGCAGTACTATTGATAGAAGATGGGCGTCTTTTTTGCGAATTTATTCCCTCTTATCTTGGACTTACTTAAATGGTCAATTTGCCGATTATATTACCATGGCATACAATACATATTACAGAGTTAATAAAAGTAACACTGAAGAATCCGTGTGTAAATTAATAAGTAATTACCATTAGTGACGATACGTCAAACTTCAAATCACTGAATCAACTAATTAAATGACAAATCTTAAAAACAAGATTTAAAGGTCACTTTATCAAAAATCATCTTACAGACGTGCAACAAATAATTAATAAGCCAGAGCGCTTTCGAACACCTTCATGCTCTTCATGCCGTTAAGCAAAATTTGCATATTACGAAAATTGCCATCCATACTAATATGTGAATCCATAAAAAGATTTAAAATTATAAAATTACAAATCTCAAAGATAAACATTTAAAAAAACTTTTTAAAAATCATCAAATACTTTAGAACAGCATTATAAATTAAGGTAACTGTGTTGAAAAAGTGGGATACGATGCAACATGCAAACATTGATATCACAGAAAGATATAATCACAGGGATTTTCTTTCAGGCCGTTAAAGTATATGAAGGTAAGTTAATTTATCATAATAGTGGGGAGTAACACAAGAGCAATAACCTCGGTTCACCTCCCCTGATGTGAAGCGCCAGGACTCCACAATGACTGGATAAGATTAAATATAATGTCATGAGACATAATCAGTAAATTAATATCCTTTTTAAGTTAAACAAAACTTTAATTGTTACGTTGATATAGATATATGAGCATTACAGATAACACAAGACACATATTTAACGATTACTCAATTGTTCTACATTCCATGGAAATCATAAATCAACTAAAGTAGATCATGAGCCAATTAATATTCAAATACATTCTTTAGAACACTTCAGAATCAATTAAAGAGTCCTCAGACTAAAATTCAGGAATTTTATGACCAACAATATTTCTTTGGCAAAATAAACTTAAATATGTAAAAAAAATATGTAAAACATTATTATTAATTTCTGCTTGGCAAAATAAGATTTAGACGTTTAAAGTTAATATGAATTCTAGCCAAGCTCATAGGATTGTTAACATCCATTCTTTTTCGTTTTTCTTTAAACAAACATACTTACAGATTCTTCTGCAGGGTTTGATATCTCGACGGTCATGTTAATTAAGGTAGGATGGGCAAATTTGTGGAATTTTAGGTTTTATTTTGACTTTGGTTTAAATTTGGAGTAAAGCTGTGCATGACGCTAGATTCAAATTCTTTGTCTCAATTGCCGAAAACGAGCAGGCGTCTCTCTACTGCTATCAGATTCTGACGTCACCATTACATATCCTTCAAACCAAGCATTCGCTTTTCTTAAGCGCTGAAGGAGAGCAATAATGAACAAATAATAAAACAGATTGTAAACTGATACACGTACTTCTAACGGGCGCGGAAGCCCATTGGTTAGCGCGCTGGAGTTGCACTCGGTAGGCCCGGGTTCGATTCCAGCCACTGCCAAAAACTGCCGCCGTGTTCATGCGGAGTACGATCACGTTACACATGTGGGTCCGAAAGTCCTTCCGAAATGTTGGTGGTAGGGGAAGGAGGGTACGGTCCCTGTGGATGCCTCCCCCACTGGGTTCCCGTCTAAATTGGGTGGCACTTCCCGACCGTCCAAACAGTTACCTTACACCTTTCTGGTAGGTCGGACGGTCTGGGTTTCAACAACAACAACACGTACTTCTAACGGCTCTCTCTTCCAGGTGAAGGTCACGAACATGAAATGCGGATTTGCTTTCGAAGACGAATTCTAAGCCAGAATTTTACATTTACATTTGGCTTGGAAAATAGAAAATATGAACTTACAAAAATAGCGATATAACGGTGTAAAGGTACTAAGTACTCGATGCCGTGCGTGTTAAACCTTTACACGGTTACCTTAATTTATAATAATGTTCTAAAGTATCTGATGTCTTTTAAAAAATTTTTAAATGTTTATCTTTGAGATTTGTAATTTTATAATTTTAAAATTTTTTATGGGTTCACAATTTAGTATGGATGGCAATTTTCGTAATATGCAAATTTTGCTTGATGGCATTGGAATGCATTTAGTCATGTTGGCATCTGTTCTGATTCTATCGCCACTGAGGAAGAGCATTGAAGGTGTTTGAAAGCGCTCTGGCTTAAAATTATTTGTTGTACGTCTGTAGGATGGTTTTTAAGAAAGTGTCCTTTAAATCGCGTTTTTAAGATTTGTCATTTAATTAGTTGATTCAGTAATAATTAATTTTCTAAGACGAATGCGACGAATTCGTTTGATTGATTGAAACACAATAGAAACATATTCAATTCTATATTTCCTTTGACAAAAACATTGTTAAAAATACTTACTCATTGATTATTTTCAACGATGTATTGAGAACCTTTAGTACATATGAGTATTTATTATACTGCATCTCTAAAGCTGTAATCGTTTTGAACGACGTATACAGAATTATCCCTATAAATGTGAAGAAAGTATAAAAGCATTATATAAAATGCAGATTCAATACTTTTAAACCCTTTAAATCCGCATATAGACCGATAGTTTTCTGCAAAATACTCTTCAGACTATATAGTTAAAGATGGAATTTTCAAGTTTATGCTCGGGGAGTAAAAGGATAATCTATCATAATAATAGTTTTATATGCTATTATAGTTTCATGCATTTCAAACGAAAACTGAAAACTCTTTTATTGCATTGTCATATTCTTATATAAAGAAAATAGATATTTTAAAATCTGAACTCTAAACTCCGATTATTAAAAAAAATCTGATGTGGGCAACACATGACTTTCCTTATATAATGCAATGAATTTACTGCTTTTACAATAAAAAGAATAGGTTTTTCTTATAGTAGATACTTATATTCTTTCCAAGATATTGAATTTTCGACAATTAGTCGTCATTTTCATTGATTTAGGTTCATTTTAATCCAATTGGCGAGTTTTTCTTTAATTTAGCAACATTTTAAAAAGTCTCCCAGTTGGCGACATTCCACCAAATTCGTCGCCAAAATCTCGCCAAGCGTTATGGAAAGAGAAATAAATTATTCTTCGAGCAGATAAATGGCTATTGGCGTTCAAATACAAAAGTATTACTCAAAGTCTCTTTTCTCATGAATGGAACGAGCTAGATCCACGAGAATGATGTCACCCAATTTATCGCATGATATTACATATAAAAAGTGAACATGTTTCTCAACAGTTAATATTTTCTTTTAATTTATGGGATTTTTTGATAAGTTTATTTGGAAAATGTGCAATTTCTCGAGAACAGTTCATGATAGCGTTCTAAAGTTTATGTCAATCGTTTTCTAATGAAAAATAACATAAGAAATGTATTACTGCGTAATTTTCTTAAAGGTTTTGATTTTTTGATGATTTTTTTCAAAATTTTACTCGAAAATTCAGGGGGGGTTTCTGAACATTCGATTACGTTTAGAAACAATAGAGTTTCAGTATTCACGGATTGTGATTTTTGTACCAAATTTCATTCGAATCGCTCCCTTCGTTCGTGAGATATCGTCTCCACAGGCTCACTGACACACACACACACACAAACACACACACACACACACACACACACACACACACACACACACACACACACACGCACACACACACACACACACAAGCACACACACACACACACACACACGCACACACACACACACACACACAGACAGACATCGCCTCAAAAATGTTTGCTTCGTGATCAGGGATGCTTGAAACGTGCTCTCCCGTCAAAAACTCGAATTCGAATTTTCGACCCCGTCACTTATACTTTATGTATATCAGGAAAGTATAGGAACCAAGTATGTTACACTGTAATGGAAATGTTTATATACCAGATGGGAATATATAAAATACTCATATATTATTACAAATAAAAATAATTTATTATCAAAAATACGTAGTTATTTAACTGGCTGTTCTACCATTTATGTCATTATATATTTTAGAAGTAATTCTTTTAAATCGTCATAAAACGTATTGTAAAATAGGATTGTTCCTCCTTGTTGGGTCTGACCCAGTTATTTTTTAATCACCGCGAATCTATCTCGGGTTTGACCCATAACCTTTGAATCAATCTGGTCATTCCATTACCTATGACGGTAATTAGATAGCTAGTGAGCGTAAATTGTAAGAAAATAACTTACGCAACTTACTTGAAGAAAGCAGGCATGGGTGACTGGTGGACGTTATGTATTTGGAGAACGTTGTAAGCTCCATTTTTCAGGCCAAAACAATAGTATGTTAAACGAATAGTCTTAGCGGATGTTAAGGTCATATACTCTCTTTCTGGCTTGATGAAGGTGGTTTACAATGCCCCAGAAACAATTGTCGTCATCTAATTGACATATGCCTGCTTTCTTCAAGAAAGTTATTTTTCACAAGCAGCAGTATAGTGGTTAATTGTAGGATTCTTTTGTTAGCAGTTTTAAAACTTTATGTTATCTCCAAGAACAGTGTGAGTAAAGTTGGTGATGGATACAATCTCTACTGTAAGCCTGATATTTTTCTTTGTTTTTTGTTTTTTTTCAATGATTTTTCCTTGTTTAAGATTTCATATTATTAAGCATTTCAAGTTGAATACAAACAATCAAAATCCTATTGTACAGAACGATCAATTCTTTTGAAGTATGTTCTTTTCGAAGAAAGTTATACCATATTAAGACCAATATTTTAAACTAGATGGAATTACCCGTCGTTGCCCAGATCCTAAATAAGCGCTCAGAACTAAATAATACTAAACTCATTTTCACCTTTCACGAAAACGCAGTTTCACCTCTCATGAAACAGCAATACGAAATCATATATACATGTACGCCCAGTCTAAAACTCGGCAAGGATTGCACAAGAATAAATACGGGCTGTTATAAAACGCCTCCTGGGTATACGGATTTCCTTCGATAAATAAATAGCTCCTGAAAAAAGCAGGATTTCTCTCCGTAGCGTAGGGAAAGTGGAGTCCGCTTGCCTGATAGCTGCCAGATAGAATCAAAGATATTCCTCGAATAAAAATTTATAATTAATCAACGGATGGGTTTATGAAATTCTTTTTTCTAGAGTTATCTGTGATATTGTGCTCAAGTGCTGAAACAAAATGAACAATGGATGTCAAGTCAATTTTTATATATCGTAATATAAAATGGAAGAGGTTTAAAATGCATGAAAAGTATATAGTTTTAAAAAAAATCTCTAAAATCCGTCTCTAAATCGTATGGATTCCTTTCACAGTTTATTTCAAAGATAATTTTTTTTTATCTTTCCGATAGTGTTAAGATGAAAATTATATGATAATATTTTAGGCTAAATATTTTGATAATATTTAGGGGGATCAATTTGTTGTTGCTGTTGAGACCCAGACCGTCCGACCTACCAGAAAGGGGGGATCAATTTCTGTAAATATCGGCCAAAATCGTTGTGAATTGGGATAAAACATAGAATAATTGAAAAACTGATTTGAAATTAAAAAAATAAATTAACACCGAGGTACATCTTTTCGGGTTCTGAAGTACCTGTGTACCAAATTTCATAGTCATACGACGCTTAGATACCCCACTTCAAACTGCACAGATGGACATACAGACAGACAAACACACAGACACCGTCTTTTATTAAGATTGGATAAGGCAGTCAGATATGTGTAAAAGTTTCATAGAAAAATTCGAATACAAAATGTTTGTAAAATATTGTTTTACAGCATGGTCCTATGATAAATAACTCTTTATATTAAAGTTAGTACTGCAGAGAGATGGAATCTCTTAATCTAGTAAAATATATAAAGATCAATTTATATTTTTTACTACTTCTATATCATTTCACTACTTTAATGTGTATAAGGTGCATCCTAATTTTAAAATTATATTGAAATGCGTATTTTATAATTTTGTCAAATTACTGCAGTCCTTAATGCAGCATAGACTCGATTATAAGCATCCTGGGGAACTTTTGCATTTTGATTAGGGCGTATTCTTAGTGTATCACCGGATAATTACGTATGCTCTTCCCTTAATTATATATGAGGTAAAGATTAAGTGGACTATCATGGTTCATTTGAGTCTCAATATTCGCCCTCTTGGAAGATTTAGAAGTTTATTTTAAGTTTCTTAGTGTAGTATATTTGAGGTTCATTATTACTTAATTGATGTGTTGATAATGATCCTGATTATTTTTTAAAAAATGACCACTAAAGCGTTTCATTGCAACAGAAGAAATCAAACTTAAAGATCCGTCCTTATTTCGTACAATAAATTTAAAACTTTCAATAGTCAGTCTTAAAACTTTCAATTTTTCATTTTTAAAATAACGTCGCGGCTTAGAATGACAAAATTGATAATTCATTGGTGTTTGCGTATGCATCACTACCTAAGAAATATTTATCCTGCCAAACTCAACTCAACTTCTGATTTAAGTATTAAACAATCTCTTTCATTTGTAAATTAACTGATTTTGATTTTTGCAAGCTGTAATATAGTGTAATTATGGTAGAGATGGCGCATAGGGAGGACGGGCGCAAGTGTTAGATGTAATTAAGTAACTCATTAATAATTGGTGGTACGTGTCACGTTCTATGATTTGTTAAATAACGGATTTTGATAACATCAGTTTTAAAAGTAAGTACACAATGTTTTCCTTTGTAGTACATTTATAAAGAGCCTTGCTGCCGCATCCGGGAATCGAACCTTGGATCTCTGAACTGGCCAGTCGATGCTCTACCGTTAAGCTACTGGAACGACATTGCAAGCTCTTATCATCTGCATATTCAAGGTCATTATTTGCATTTTATTTATAACAAATAATCTTAGATTTGATTAAACTGTAAAATATTTTGTAGTTTGTAAAACATCAAGTAAAACATGCTAGTTTTCAGCCATTTTGAGGTTAATGAGTTAAGCGTTGAGATTAATGAGTTAATGTTTTGAGGTTAATGAGTTAAGGCTGCGTTATTTCTCATCAACATTTGGCGACATGGCTTATAATTTTCTATGAAGAGATTTTACAAATATATAGACAAATATTTTACAGTCCAAGTTTATTTCGTGGTTGGACAAAATGTGAGCTTGCTGTGCTCCCAGCACTGCTACATATTTACTGACAATAACTGGATTAAAAACTAACCGATTTTAGAGGGATTTTTAAGTAGGATGTAGTTTATTGCTTTGCAGATTGTGTCCTTAATAAAAGTGATCGGATTAAAATTGCGCGATGTATGAGTCAAAAACTGTTCCTCACATAAATGTTCTAAGGTGACTTTTTTGTCCTATCCCGTTTCATCAAGATGATTTGTATATAAAAATATATATTCCCGATTAAGCATTGGGTTTAAATCTCTAATCGATCTGTTTCATCGAAAAATCCCAGAAAAATTTTACTTATGTATATTCACAAAAGTAAGCATATGTCTGTCCTGTTGTACTTCCACGGTTCTGAGCTATGTTTACGGCACTCACAGGTCTGAGACATTTTACACAGTAGCACTTATACCTGGACTAACACACACAGAAGGTATTTTTCTGAAATTTTAATTAGATTTTAAAAAATTTTAAAACTTTTCAACTAGTTCAAATAGACCGTTTACCGCCAAAAGAAGGAAAAATCTTCTTTCCCTGGCTCGCGCCTTTTTAACACGTGACAATGCAAAAGTATAATAACCATTGTTGTAAAATAGTTAAAAATATGCCCAATATCCAGCTTCGTTTCCATATATATTTTCAACGTGTGACAACGCAGAATGAGGTATTTGGGGATATTTGACCCTCCGTTCAAACAAATGAAAATCTGGTGGAATCAATTTGTCTGATATTTTTCTACGTGCTGATATACATTTTATGAGCCGCAAACATGGGGAACGACCTTATTTTTGTAACTAATCCATTCTTTTGTAGATACATATAATTAAAGCCAAAATAGTTGTACTGGCATAGTTTGTTGTAATGCACGCAGAAAGGCATGAAGTGCCAATGAAACTTTTTTATAAAGCTATGAGAAATAAAACTAATAGATTTCAACCGGGCCCTAAGGAAATACTGCAATAAGTCTCAACCAAAGGAGAAATGAAAACTTATAGCCAATGAAATTGTTATTTTCGAGTGCTGTCATTAAAAATTCCACAGATAATTCGAGGTCAGATGTTTTACGCATCTACAGCTATAGATAATAAAAATAAATATCTACCTGTGTGTATGAACAGTCTGTAGCGGGAAATCTAAGCGTCGTATGGCTATGAAATTTGGTATATGGTTACTTCAGGGTCTGGGACGATACGTTTCGGAGAGATGTATTTTTGTTGCAGTTGTGGTGGCTATAAGCGGGTGTAAAATGTATGTGTTCTTTAAATTTCTTTTACTGGAACTTACAGTGAATTCTCGAAAACCAAAGAACGCTTTATAAATACGCTCACATATATTAAATATAAATAAATAAATAATGCTGAGGGACGCCCAAACGGCTACGATTCGACCGATACGAAAATAGATGGCAACTGAACTAACATATGCTAACACAAAAGAAGTTTTTCGAAGATTACAAGCAAAATTTGCATCTTGAAAAATTAATTTGTAACAAGATATTTTCAGATCTATTGTAATGTAAAATGTATATATAGAAATCGTGTTTGCTTACAAAGGTATAGTCTGGGTTACATCTGTAAGCACACACGATTAATTGTATTTAATATACAGAATTGTATTTATAATAAATGCATTTACATTATTTATTATAAATACGATAAATACTGTAAATACATTTCTGACAAGTTTTTACTTTCCTTATATACATAATGTATAAGGAAAGTATTGTGACTGGTTGAAAATTCGAATGAGTTTTAGACGGGAGAGCTCGTCTCAAGCATCCCTAATCACGAATCCAACATTTTTAAAGTTAAGTCTGTTGTGTTTGTGTGTGTGGGAAAGTAGATATGTGGGGTGGAGACGATATCTCACGAACGAATGCAGCGATCTGAATGAAATTTGGTACAAAAATCACAAACCTTGAATATTGTTTTAAGTTACTGCCTATTGTTTACTTAAGTTTTTTGTTACTGTCTATTGTTTTAAAACACAATCAAACATTCAGAACCCGCCCTAAATTTTCGAGTGATATTTTGAAAAAAATCATCAGAAAATCAAACCTTTAATAAAGTTACGCAAATAGACATTTGTTATGTAATTTTTCCTTAGAAAATGATTGACACAAACTTCACACCGCTAGCATGAACCGTTCTCGAGATATTGCACATTTTTCAAGTAAATTTATCAAAAAATCCTATAAATTAAAAAAAAATATTAACTCTTAAGACACATGTTCACTTTTCATATGCAATATCATACGATAAATTTGTTGACATCATTCTCGTGGATCTAACTCGTTCCATTCATAAGAAAAAATACTTTGAGTAATATTTTTGTATTTGAACGCCAATAGTCATGTTGCCAAATTAACGAAAATCTGGCCAAATGGATAAAAATGACGCTAAATCAATGAAAATGACGACTAATTGAAGAAGATTCGATATCTTGCAAAGAATATAAGTATCTACTATAAGAGTAACATTTTTTTAAACTGTAACACTAGTAAATTCATTGGATTATATAAGAAAAGTCATGTGCTGCCCACATCAGATGTTTTTTATTTAGAGACAGTTAAAAAGTGCAACGTAATAACAAGGAATCCACCCTTTCTCTTGTATGCAATGCTGCGTTCAATCTGTACTATATTTTGTCATCCTCTAGAGTTTACGACATCGGTTTGATTCCCATGTGAAGTACTGAAGAGAGATGGAACCCTTTAATCTTGAGCTTTGTGCTTTGCGCTTTAAAAACTAGGCTACCAGCGTGCGACAAGGTTCCTCACATCTGGAGATGTTATTCACAAATAAAATGTATGAAGTATTTTTTCGTTAAATTATAGAAATTGTATTTAGTAGGACCTCTTGTTGGCAATGTGAAAACGCAGAAGTTGAAAAAATAATATGCAAAAACATTTCAGCAAATTTTCGATACTACTCTTAATATATTTCCTAACAAACTCATACTAAAACATTAATCTTGTGAAATCAATTGAAAAAAGAGCATATTAAAGAATATGTATCAAAAGGCTATTTGCAAATCCATATCGCGAATTAAAATCTATCTTAGTTTACAGATTTCTACAAGGCAAATATAGAATTTTAAATTTATTTAAAGTAAATAACACTAAATATTTATTATAGGTAAGAAAGTATCATAAGACAGTATGTTTAAAATTTGTAAATATGTTAAATACATAACATTAGAATATATCTTGGAAACTGTATTTTAAAGTTATGTTCTAAAGCAAATTTACTCCAGTTGGCAAGAAAGTTTTTTGCTTGTGTCTATACTTTTCTTTCTCAGTTCAGAAGATATAGTTATCTAGAGATAATGCACACAGACAATGCAATTTTCCAATACATTTTTGTTAACTCCAGATGTATGTATTTTGTTCGAAGAGTGCAATATCTGGGTTTCGAGGGGTTTTTGAAGATGGGGATTTTTCGATATCAAAACTACATATAGAAACAATAAATATATATTTTTTTGTGTTTATATATATTATTATATTTATATGTATTGAATTTTTAAATATAGAATATATGTATAATATATATATATATATATATATAATATAGAATATATGTATAGAATATATATATATATATATATAAATATATATATATATATATATATATATATATATATATATATATATATATATATATATATATATATATATATATATATATATATATATATATATATATATATATATATATATATGTATATATATATATATATATATAATATAGAATATATGTATAGAATATATATATATATATATATATATATATATATATAAATCGGAAGATAAGATGCATTAATATTAATGTTTTGAATTTTATTTTCGTTAAAAAATTGTAACTTTAGCCAGTTCGAACTACGATTTGAGCGCCCTTATAATGGTTGTTGGTGTTGAAATCCAAACCGTCCGACCTACCAGAAAGGCGTAAAGTAACCGTTTGGACGGTCGGGAAGTGCCACCCAATTTAGACCGAAACCCAGTGGGGGTGGTATCCACAGGGACCGTACCCTCCTTCCCCTACCACCAACCTATCGGAAGATCTTATAGACCCACATGTTTAAAGTGCTCGTACTCCGCATGAACACGGCGGCAGTTGTGGCAGCGTGCAAATCCAGCGCGCAAACCATCGGGCTACCGCGGCCGAAATGTGCCAACAGCACGCGGTGCTCCTAGGTGGTCCCCCACCCAAGTACTAACAGCGCCCGATGCTGCTTGACTTCTGTGATCTAACGAGAACCTGTGTCAAGCAGCATCGGTGTCAGCACCGGTGTCAGCACCAGGGCCTCCAACGGCCCTATCGTACTGAAAAGTACGGTAGGGCCGTTGGAGGCCCTTATAATGGTGTATAGTGGCATTCTCGTTTATCCATTTCTTCTATAAATCACTTGTTTAGTAAGAATTTTCATCTTTGTTTCATGTTCATACGGGTAGTTGTCTTGTCTGTTGCTCTAACTCACTGGACGGGCCTGAAAGTGTAGCTCTGAAAGTTCCTACTGCCTCCTAGGTTGTATTTCGTCATGTTCATTCCGGTGCTTCTAGACATTTTTTTATAATGTTGAGGGGTGGATCGCATATACACGTGGTGAAAGAAGACGGGTTCCTGTCACATGGTAATACAAATTTCCTAATGTTTCTTATCTTCATTTTTTCATCTTTTGGTGCCTGTAGTCTGAGTTTAGATTTTTATAGTAATGTACAATTGTCCAATTTGAAACAAGCATTTGTTTGGGTTAATTGGAATTAAATACTCATACCTGAAGATGAATTTAATTCTTTTTAATCTTGGAATTTGGGCCGGTGCTGATCTTTTCTATTATCGGCATTATGGTCGTGGTGTTCAAAATTATCTTTACATTCACAAAACCACTGATTTCTCAATTACTGTTCAACATAATTGAATGATTTTGTTGTAGGGTGAAGTGTTATATAGCATCATAAAATATAAATATAAACTGAAAATCGAATATGGTTGAGCACGATACAAAACCGTTGAAACAATTAACCGAAACTATGATACTGTATGAAACAATTAAAATTGAAGTAATGTGTGAAAAGTAGATTTTTTCGAAAAAAAAATGAATATCTTGGAAACAAATCCAAACTTTTACATTAATAGAGAAAGTGATCTCCCCTAAGTCAGATACACATATCATAACGCGATTTCATGCTCTCTGTAGGGTGGTTAATGAGAGTTTGGTGCTGTAAGTTCCACTCCTCCAGCTGCGAGAACTGCGATCTCGAGGAAGAGAATTTCGCCGTGCAACAGATCTTCTAAGAAGGCTCCGTAAGTTTTCAATCGGTGTTTAATTCAGGAGATTTAGCTGGCCAGTTTTTTCGCTTAATGCCTTCGCTTTCACGAAATTTACAAACCAGGTTTGCTTGATGTGGACGTGCGTTATAATCCATAAAACAGTCAGATTCACTTGCGTCTCAAAAAAGCCTTATCATCACCACAGTATTACAGAAATTTATTATACTTAAAAACGTCATCGGAAAATACAATGTTAGTTACACAAACTGCACTTTATTTAAATAACGTCAACGGAAGTAAAATTTGTGAAGTATTTAATATGTTTTTACAGTTAATATTAAGTCATAATTATAATAATTCATTATTATAGAAATTACATCGTTTGCTTATCTCATGTTAAATTAGTTTTTTGAAATTGTTGAAAATATTACAAACCATTTGATTTTATAAATCGTCTCCCTCTTTATGTAAAATAAATGAATATTTCATTCACATCATTTATATTCCAGACTCCAGAGTTAAATAATTTAAAATAAATTTTCAATTCTTATACAACTCACCTTACAATCGCTTGATTTGTTTGTATTCTGTATGCTATAGTTTGAGGTTGAAATTAGGCTTCTTTGTAGAAATAAATAAATTTTAATGATTATTTCAATAAAAAATGTTGTAATTGTGTCGGCACAGATTTTAGATACTCACAAAAAGGCGAATTTATGGCGGATGCAGCACTAAATATACATTTCAAGAATCTTTAAACATCTACTGTATACACAGCAGAAAAGTGGAAGTCATATTTTATTTTGCAATGAGTCATGTGATCTCTTCATATATCGGTTCATATAATATGGGTGTAATTATTATTTCAATCTTTATTTAAAAAATTACTCAACATAGTTCGCTGAATATTTTCATTCAAATTTTATGTGATAATTTGAGTATTTTCTAAAATTTTGGAAGCAATTTGTGAATTTTAACTCCTCTTAAAAACGTATCAAACATTAAGTCTCATAGATTTCAATGTGTTTCATTTTTCATCCAGGGTAAAATCTAGAACTAATCGAATGATATTATTCATTTTCATTTCGAAACATCCCACAGATTGGCTCTATTACATACTAAAATGCTATTTCGATAAAGTCATTTATACGGAAGTTATCGTACGAACGGGCGGACAGACATGAATGACCAAAGTCATCAGTACTATGCAGGAAAGTGTTAAAAAACTTCAATATAGACACTTCAAAACTTGACCTAATTTTTTTTTGTTCGTACTCCTTAATTAAAGCTATACTTAAGTTACTAATGTGCACTAAAATTTTCAGGAAGAAAAAATGTGATGTGGCATCAGTGAATAGTGCGTAGTTACACTAATTTAGACCTTTAAGCGAATGAAATATTTCTCTTGTCAAGTCCATAGCATATGGTGGTAATCTGCCTTTTTAACACTTTACAACAAAGTTGAAAAGTGTTTATGACTTTGTTCATACTGTCTGTCTGTCTGTCTGTCTGTCTGTCTGTCTGTCTGTCCGTTAGCACGATAACTGCCGTAAAAATGAGTTTATCAAAATGAAATTTTAGTATGTTGTTCAGACGGTCTGTAGGACCTATGGAAATATAAATAAATAATACCACCCAATTAGTTTTTTATTGAACCCGGGTTGAAAAAATGAAATACATTGAACCCTATGGGACCTAATTTTTCAAACATTTTTTAAGTAAATTTAAAATTCACGAATTGCTTCGAAATTTTTAGGAAATATTCACATTATCCCATAGAATATATAAAAAAAAATTCAGTAAAATATGTTAAGTAGTTTTTTAATTAAAAAAATTATTTAATATAGGGAAAAAAACAAATTTAATTAAATTCTGACTTTGGGATATCTTCCAGAAAGAAAAGAGAGAGATATTATATAATAAATATCTCTCCATTTGTTTAAACGTTTTGCATATGGGAGTGGCTTCATATTTTAAGATAAATTTGGTAGATAACAATTTTTCATTTTTTTTAAATTTTATATAACTCTTCATGATAACTTTAATTGATGGCATTTTAAATGCACTTTCCTACGTCCTAGAGAGTTAAAATTTGGTACACAGCTTAAATTTGTTGAACATTTTATTCGACAAAAATTTGATGGATCTTTAAATATAGATTATACATTTTTTTCGAAATGGCCTGAAAATAATCCCCGTTCACTTCTATAAATCATTGGTGTAATATTGTTAAAAATTCTGATGTGGACAGCACATGTCTTTCTCTGCAGACTCATATTCGTTCTCTTTATTTATTCAATGATAATTTGAGTTTATCTGCACAACATAAGTATTTTAAATGACATTGAATTTACACGCTAAACTTAAATTTGGTTCTCATTTGATAGCTGGACTCATTGTCAAAGGTGGCGTAGCGAAAACGCGAAAAAACTAGAATATCTCAAGAACGGCTAGTCCTAGAGTAATGGGGTTAGTCTTATTCTTTTTGTTGTCAAAAATCACATATAAAATAGGAATTTAATTGATATAATTGAGCACACGTAGTCTTTTATTTTTATATATAACGATTTTTGCTGGCCATTTCGCAAAAATAGCCCGTTCCTTTTTCCCGAATCGTAGTAGAATAACCTACAAATGATTTATATACAAAATTTTGTTAAATTTGGTATATAAATCACTTGTAGGATATTGAAATATTATACTCTAAATTTTGTTAAATTTGGTTCATTAGTCTTTAGCTAGAGTGGATAAAGGCAATTTCTGCGGCCATTTCGCAAAGAAGGCAGATTCTTTTATTACGAATCGTACTATAATCTAATGAACATCAGGATTTTCCACAAAAAACATACCTACCAAATTGTATGAAATTCGGTCCATTAGTTTTTCAATTAGAGTGGATGTAATATCCACACAGACACACAGAAACATACACAGATACACCCTTACACACACAGAAGTCTTCCTAAAAGTAGTTTTTTCGTGTTCTAGAAGTCCCAAAACGTGTAGATACTTTGAAAATTCGAGTTCCGATCCTCGGCACGATTCCAATACTTTGAGTACATACACATACACATATATATTATCTGTGTATTATCTGTGTATCTAAATTCCGTGCCTATGCAATTACAATAGTTGTGATTTTAAATGATCCCTAAACTTTTATTATTTCTTCAAGGAAGCCTAATTTTAACATATGCAGAATGCAAATATCTCAAGCGATTGTAAGATGAATTACATAAGAATTGCTGAATTTTTTTCACACAAAATTATTTAGCTCTGGAGTCTGGAATACAAGTTATATGAATGAAATATTCATTGATTTTGCATAAAGAATCAGATGATTTATATTTCGATACAGTTTTAAATATTTAAGTATAATAAATTACTGTAGTTCTGTGATAATGTAAAAGATATTACCACTGAATGAATCACATTTTAGAAATTTTTAAATGAAATTACATTTCAGTTGGAAAGTGTTTCATAATCAATGCTTATGCATGATTGATCTTTCTTGTTTAAAATTTATAATCCAGATGATATGGATCTAGATATACCAGGCATACGCCTATAGGTCATATTATTTCCCACGAACAGAGTAAATTAAAATAATATCAGTAAACAAAAAGATTTTCGAAATATCTCAATGATATATGAAAACATATCACTGCATAAATTACATAATATACTGCTATCTTGAGTGGTATTTCAAAATTATAAAAATTGACCCCTGTGACTTAACTTCTGAAAAATGTCCATTCTCATAGAATTGAAGTTTCTATGTGTATAACTAATTGTAGCTAATTTGATATTTTTATATTGTATTTTTGTTCACCATATTATTTCATTCTTGTTTAGATCCATTAACATTTATCACTCTACAAGCAATTTTTGGCTCTACAGATATTACTTTATCTAATCTTCTGCGATTTCACCGAGAATTAAATTAAAAATTCTGATGTGGGCAGTACATGACTGTCACTATATCAAGAATAATAATTCATCAAAGCTACATAGATTATAAAATAAATTAGCTCTATTCACCAACATGCTGCTCTTTATTTTATTTAACGAAATATCACTTTCCCCCATTTAGCGACATTTTCAAAACTCATCAATTGGATAAAAGTTGCGAATAATTGAACCAAGTTCTTTGCCAAGGTCTCTAATTTATCACTAAATTTGTCGCCAAGCATTATATATGGACAAGAAGTTGGGCAAAAGGACTTTTATCATATATTATTAAAAGATGGTTTGAGTTCTAATCAAAATATGTCTTTGTTCTCCCATGTATGAAAATAACTAGATCCACTAGAATGATGTTTGTAAATTCCTCCGATATGGAATATCATCCTATGTAACTGTACTTCTTTTTAATATTCTGTATTTTTTTATAAATGTATTTGAGAACTGTGCAATATCTCGAGAACTGTTTATACTACCGTTCTAAAAATTGTGTAATTAGTTTCGAAATAAAAAATTATGTATGGAATAGTTATTCACCTTAATTTTAGAAGATCCAAAAATTTTAATCTTTTTATAAATTTATTTGAAAATTGGGGGCTTTTGAATATTTGATCGCGTTTGAAATCAACTAGTTCTAGTGTTCATGAACTGTAATATCCGTACGAAATTTTCTTTCGAAACGCTTCATTCGCCCGTCAGATATCGCTTCCACAGACTCTCTCTCGCTCTCTCTCTCTCACACACACACACACCCTTTAACACACATATTAACACACACATGCACAATACACATTAACATTAATACACACTCACTCACTAACGCCTAAACATCACCTCAGAAATGTTTGATTCGAGTTCAGGGATGGTTGAAACTTCCTCTTCCGTTTAAAACTCATTCGCAAATATTTCCCTATAAATTATACTATATCTGTAGGAAAAGTGTTCTTACCCAACATACATTTTTTTACACTTATTTTTGATTTTAGAAGAAAACTGTTCTTTAAGCCCAAATAAAAGTCATACATTTTTCTCTTTATGACGATTTGGATAGGTATTGCACAACTATTAATGTAACATTATTAGTTCTATTTCAATTTTATTCTTTTGCTAGATATATGTAAAAAAAATCGGACTCTTTGTAAAGATATTGAATTATTTAAGAATCGAAGTTCTTAATTCGATGTTTGACAACAACGTTTGTCAGAGGTTTGAGCAATAGCAGCTTTCTCATGTTCGAGAAATTACATCCAATACATTCTTCAATACTTTAGTTTAGTTAGAGCTAAACATTTCTATACAAGTTCTGAAAGTCTTTCCCCACTTGGGCTCTACCAATCAAAATTCATGAGAGATTTCAGATGCGTTTGGTGAGACAATATAAGTGACAATATAAGATTGAGAACAAAATAGTCGCAAAAACAGATGGCGGATTCAATTTTCAATCGTAATAGAATATTGATACTGTCTAGTTCCCAAGTACTTTATGAGGTCTCGGTATCAGCTACTCATATTTGTATTTTGTCTACTTTCCCTATATACATAGTATAATGTATAAGGAAAGTATTATGATGGGATGAAAATTCAAATTGAATTAAGTGAGGTCACTCAGCAGACTTCTTGTCGGTCTTGGAGAAGGTTGTTTTCTGTTCTTGAAACTAGTAGATCAGTTAATTCTGTGTGCTTTATTTACGAAGTTTTAATAATTGTGATAGTTCATAGTGTTAAACAACATTTCTAATCATAAAGAGCTATGCATCGATATATATAAATGCAAAATATCAAATACTGATGATGCAAAATACAAAATACCTATAACTGCAATGAATATATAAGGATCAAAATATTCCAAACGTTCAATAGAAAATATGTAGACACTGGAATATCTGGTTAAAAGAAAAATTAACTTTTGCATTTCGAAACTATAGAAAATATCTCAATACTACGCATTTATTTTGCAATATATAAAATAAATATTTCGCCCTTATTATTGTTCAAATAAGACCTGAATGTGAATTTGTATTGTGAATACGATACGAGTATATACATAGACGGAGGAATAACAGAAAGATTAAAACTTCAGACGCTTCTATATGTGTAAGTGAAAGAAATATTCGGAGTCCCACTGTGAATATGCACCCACTTGGGGAAGTGTATTAAAGTGTAAAATCATAGTTAAATCGTGTATCAAGTTTAAAATCATGTATCATTATCTTGGAGGTGTAAAATCTACCCAAGAATTAAAATGAAACGTGTTAAAACTGTCAAGTAAATGAATCTCTAGACTTGGAATTAAGCTTAGAAAAGTATTGAGTAAATTTTTGTAATGATCATGCCCATCGAAGACTGATCGTAGCAGATATCCCTGTAGGCCTTTCACAAATGAAGGCTAAAGTCACACGTGCTACGACAAAAAAAAAATGCTTTCTTGGTAAAAGAAGTAAAAATAATAAAATGGAGCAAAGTATGAAAAACAAAGTTTCCGTTACGTAATCAATAAATACAGAGGTTCATATATTTTTCTCTGAAATGAGATAGCCTACTCTCCGAAAGATACAAAAATGGAAATTTTAACGAAAGTTCCCTAAGTCTTGCTTTGTAAGAATTATTATGCATTGAGGGTTGAAGTCTTTGCTGTGACTCTTTTGTTTTCCTTAGCAATTTGGACAAATTTCATTTCGGCTTTAGAGCTGATTTTACTCTTTCGTCTAAATTTTCCTACCCGAGTGGGTGCATTTTTACAGACAATGTCCAAAGACTTATTTCATCTACGTACAGATGATCATGAAAAATTTAAACTATATGTTATTTTTAATAGTTTAAGTATTTTTAATTTCTTATATAAGTAGTTTCAGCCAATTTCTAGCGGCAATTGTGAGGTGTTCAGCAGCTGTCCCATGCAAGTGGTGGTGTATACTTGCATCTATAGCTTAATTGATTTTTATATTTAGTAAAACAAGGCGATCGCCATGCTGGTATCAGGATGCTACTCTGGTCTCGCAATACTAAGACACCGGTCTCGCATTGCTGAGACTCTGGTCTAGCAATACTAAGACTAGTCTCACAATGATAAGAGTTAGGTTTCCCATTGATACTAGTTAATTAAATAATGTTGTAATTGATAACATTAATATTGTAATTGATAACAGTGATGTTGTAACTGATTACGGAAATTTTAATGAACTTAAATAAAGGATGGATTTTAAGTGACTAAATCGTCTTTAATGATAATACCAATAATATTTTCCTTGCAATATATTAACTCTGCTCACTCAGGGCCGTTAATAGGGGGAACGGACACAATTTAAGTTGGTTAAACGTTCATAAAAAAATGGAAAAGCACATATGGAGAGTGACCTGTAATGGATGTTTGTTTGAGGGGGCACAATTTGCACAGATGACCTTGATTCCCTGAATAAATGAGTGCTTTTAAGGTGGCCATTGATGGTTTAAATGATCAGTCTTTGATTGAATTTACTAGAGATCAGTCCTCAGTTGTCAGAGATGAATCCTCAGCTGTCGTCAAATGATCAGAGTCTCTTAATAATAATATTAAATTAGGAATTGCTAGTTATGAGTTTGTCAGTGAGTAGTTGCGAATTAAAACTAGCAAATATGGGTTAAAGTGAAAGTGTGCACCTATGGCAGAGTAATTATGACAATGTAGATATGAAAATAAGACATGTGCTACCTGAATATAGGCTATTTGGACAAGGCTTTGCAAACGATAAAGTGATTTTTGGCGATAATTAATTGGCCAAATCGATCTGGCCAAAAACGGCAAGAGTTTGGTGTCACATTTTTGTAAAGCTTATATTTTGGAAAGGAATAACATTCTAAATTGTAATTTATAATTTTAGTTTAATAAATAAGGGATTTAATTTAAAAAACTAAAACAGAGTCTTGAATGACCAATATTAATATCAGTTGTAAGTAAGTATTCTCACTGCTCACTGTAAGAAATTGGGTTTTGGCGGTAAAACACAACGCAGTGTCTTCAGTTACTCACTATACGGAATTTAATAATTTTCTTACCCACTAATTAGCTTATTTAGGGAGTTGGCATATTATTACTACATATATGGCAAAATTCATTGCTACAGTTCTTCATAACGCATTATACATAGATAATCCCACTGTACGTAAGTTATACAATTTACCATAAATAGCAAGATTACCGGGCCACATTTATTATAATCTTGCACTGCATTTTGATGCTTTGGACAAGTTTTGATCACGGCGTAAATTTGAATCAAATTATATTGATGCCTTATACTATTTAAATCACTACAGGTACACTATGAATTTTTCAAAGGAATAAATAAGTAATTTACCCATCCAATGTCTTTAGAAACTGACTTTTTAATATTCTTGATATTCTATCAGTATTTATAGTGTAAATACTGATATCTTAAAGATATCAGTATTTACACTGTAAAACGTGTCCAACCATGTAAAATAGGATGTCTGTCCAGGGATTTAAAACGCAAATCCTGATTGTAGAAAGTAGGTGTTTGTCTTAAAAGTCGGTATGGATAAATAAATATTGATAAAAAAACGAAATAAAAATATATTCTTAATTAATAAGAAAAAATACTTTGTGCAAGGGATAATCCCCACTTGGTTTAATGTTTTCTAATTGGTGGGACTCTGAATGTACTGTCTTGGGTATATACGTATAATTCTCTATCTCTTCCGTTTATGTCCATTACGTTTTCTTGAATTCGAGTCTGTTAGTCTGCTTAACACTGAAGAAGGGGATCCAATGTTTCTTCATAATTGTCGCATTACGTTGCTTAAGTTTTACATAAATTTCCACTTATTTGCAAAAATCGTTTCTAGAAACTTTAAGCGAGAATGCCATGTGTATAAAATAGAGATTTCACTTAAATAGAAATACGGATCTTGGAATGACTATTTGGCAAAAATCCTTCCAAAATTTATAATCTTGGAGTAACCAGGGATTCAAAACACGAATGAATTCTTACCATAGAAATACGCCGTTTGTTTTCATGCGTGACTCGTCTTTTGGTACAGATATTCAGATGTCTATAATATGCATGGAAATTAAAAACATATATAATATATTTTTATCTTATCTGTAATTAACCGGTAGAATTTTAAATGGCGTAGATCAATTTGCTGTTATAGAACTAGTGTTTAGATATCTGCGATAATGGGGATTGGCGATGCATGGTTTGGCGAGATAGTATAGCCAGCGGCACAGAGACTGATATATAGCTAGACACAGAAAGTGAAAGAGAAATCTCTCCTAAATATTTCAATTTTATAATAATTTTCTTTAAATTAAATATGTAAACATATCTCATACATTTGTATAGGTGACCAAATGCGTGAAATTCTAATAAAAATGAGCAAGTTTATATTATCTCTTGAGCAAAATGTAAGTTAATTGCAAAATGCTTTCATTTTATTTTGTTGATTTCTGTCGAGATGCAAGAAAGAGGGTGGAAGGAAAATAATATTTTTACTCCAGATTTTCAGTTCCAATTTTAGCAATTGTGTTATGTATCATTAGTTGTAGCAACAGTCTATGAGCCCAGGGTGCTGAGGGGTTTTAATCAATTGTATTGAGAAAAAAATGTATTTTATACTAGAAAAAAAAAAACCCGTCAAAAACCGACCGAAAGGATCTTGTACTGTGCTGCGAGTAGTTAGGCTCTAAGCTTTAACATCCATGCAAAGAGAGAACTAGAATCAGTTTAATGGATAGCTCTTTTACAGGAATTCAAGGGCTTATCGCACAACATATACAGTAACGCTACAAGTACTTACCGTTATCTCTCCAATAACATTGATATCGCAAACAGAAGCCATCATAGCGCAATTAACACGTTTAAAACAAACAGTACAGTGAATGATATTATGACCACAACGATTACGAACAAAAAAAGGTTAGCTGGTTAACGGATCCAGCAATAGGTAATGTGGCGATTGTGCGTCGCCGGGCCCCGAACCAGGGATCCTTAGATTACAAGACCGACATTATAATCACTGAGCAAAAGCTAGCTCCTCCTCAGTTCTTATAATTCGGGTACAGGCTCCAAGCATCTTTGATCAGAAGTCTTTGCTACCGCACACTCCCTCCGCTGATGAAGAAGGCCGGGAGGCGTGTAGCTTCGGCGTCACGGTCAGTCGTGGTCAACCAGGAAGGGAGTGTCAAGGCTTCTGACTCCGTGTGGTGCTGCCATCTCGTGTTGAGATGGTGAGATCGTTGGAGAGGAAGGTTGCGTGTTTCAAACGTCCAGTCATCATTGTGTCGATTGAGCGCCGCCGGGCCCCAAACCAGGGACCTTTAGATTACATTACCGACATTATAATCACTGAGCAAAAGCTAGCTCCTCCTCTGTTCTTATAATTCGGGTACAGGCTCCAAGCATCTTTGATCAGATGTCTTTGCTGCCGCTGTAATATTCGCTTACACTTTGCTAAGTCATCACAATAAATATCTAATTGCATAAATATTTATATGGATGGCTCTAGAACTGATTATGAAACAGCATCAGCCTACTGTGCTTCTTACTATGACATGTGCGTCCACAAGTGGTCAACTCATATACACTATGAAAATAGCGTCTTCCAGGCAGAGCTGCTCGCAATAAAGGAAGCTGAATTTTAGGCTACCACAAGTTTGCATATGAATTTCATACTCTGACAGTCCATCGAGTATCGAAACTCTTAAACAATATAAAATGAAGAATCCGATAGCTCATCAAATTATAACTATCATTACCAACCACATCCATCAAAAGTTTCTTATAGGATAGGTTAAAGTCTCAATCGGGTGTTCTCGAAAATGAAGTTCCAAACTGCATAGAATTTTGAGGCGACGACAGATATTTCTGTTCAGAGTACAAACTTATCATATCCCTGTTCACCTCTAAGGTCACGTCTAAATATTAATAACATAGAAGAGTGGCAACAGTAGTGGAATGAAAGTGACAAAGGAAATGAAACTTTGAACTTTCTTACCAGAGTATCTCAAGAACAACTTAATTGCAACAGACAATTGGTACAGTTTTTCTCGGGCATAGTCGTTTCCCAACCTGTCTTTACAAAATCCAAAAGAAAGACACCGAAAACTGTGTTTGTGGTGAAATATAAATTCCGAAATATTTCGTATTTGACTGCCAGCTTACAGAGAACTATCACCTTAAAATGCCCAGTAGACATCATATGCAAATATTTGCCAAAAACCTTCTAGGTAATAGCTGGAGTAAACAGAGAATAAAATCTATAATTCAATTCCTAGAAGAAAACGAACAAATTTTGTGCATTATTACTGGTAACCCCCACACATTCGCTTACTGTTTATTGCATATTTATTTGTAGTTCTGGTAATTTTTTTTATATATACTGCAATCAAATTACTTTTAAATTCGCATTTTTTTAAATCATTACAAATACCATTGTACGTATGTATCAATGTAATATTGAAAGACATGGTAATCTGTGAAATTTGTAATTATATGTTGTATATATATATATATATATATATATATATATATATATATATATATATATATATATATCATTGCTCGTAAAATATTTGTGAAATATTATCAGTATCTAGTATAGACAAACATATTGTATATAATTGTTTATCAATTTTATCTTGGCATTAAGTTACTTTTTCTGGTTTGGGCATTCCTCCTCCATAGGCTGTAATTACTGTAAACCTTCGGGTCGGTGCCTATAGCTGGTTAGTCTGTCAAGAGCAAAATCTAAGGTAAAAATCTGGTATTTTCAGTTCTGTAGTTCCTTGATATCTATCGCGAGATGACACTGATAAAAAATTGCAAGCACAACATGTAGTAAATCTTCAATCATGGAGATAAATGCTCTTATTATATGTTAAATTTCAGTTCAGTTTTTTCTAAGATGCAAGCCTTTACGATGTCAGTGAACACAGAAAAATAGTTTCCGTTTCAGCAGGGAATTTAGTTTTAAAAATTACGCAATAAATATTTATTTTCCAAGCTTGTTAAAAAAATTGGATAAGACACATCATTAAAATCTAAGCTTTGCGCTTTTCGATGAAATAAAGATTTAAAGAAATATGTAATATAAGCTGAAAATACAAATTCTCTCAGAAACAACACTCAAAATATCAATAAGTTGTTGGAACCGAAAACATGTATCAAAATATGTTTAATGTAACGCCTTTACAATGTGAGAATTCCAATCACTACGGTTTCATCTTCAAATAACACTATCAATGGTGTCACCATCAAAATTTAAAGTAATAAATTAATTCCCAATTCTCAGGAGTGATAGTTAGGCCCGAATACAGACATCCCCTTTACTAGAGATTTTTCGGAGGGCATGATCCTTTGGATTAAATATTTGTCTTTATTGATAATGTGTACGATGGGGAAAAGTACGATGGCCGATCATGTCCCTTTTGTGCTGTATTTAAAATTCAGAATCAGTTCTAGCTTTAATTATTTTAGCAACGTGCACTAGACAGCGCTGACGACCACAATTGACCGCAGTACTGTCATGAGACCGAATTCAATTAAATTCTTCACTTTTAAACTAATTTGAATTTTAAGACATGTCCAACTTGGTGTGTCTTTTGGGGAGTGGAGGTACCTTTGTTCCAAATTTCGTAGGTGTGTGTTGCTTAGATTTTCCACGAGCCGACCAACCAACAAACAAAGAAACTTATCATTTTTTAGCACGGATGAATAGCAGTGCCAAAAGTCTAACAATTCTTACTTAAATGTTTAACAAATATAATCATTATTATAGGCATCAAACCACATAAGACCATTCTTTAAATTGTTTGATAAAAACTGAACATTTGCCCTAAATTTGAATACATTTTGTATACATACAATTTACATACATTACATACATTTTGTGTAAGCCAAACTTCATGAATAGCATACTTCAAGAATGAAATACCTTATATTCATCCAGTTCCATGACATCATTTTTACAGTTATTCAACGTTGTAGATAGAATGTTCTCAGAAGAATTGGAACAGCGCAGACGATAGACGGTGTCATTTATCAATTTTGATATTTGACTGAAACGGACTGCCATGCGAGTTTGAGATCCACGTATAACTAGTTTTTGATTTATGATCCGTTTAACTTTAAAATATTGTACTTTTACGTAGATTTATGATATGAATATTAAAAAACATTATCTTGGCAAACCAAGAATTTAAAATTGCAAAACAGATTTTACATAAAATGCAACACAAAATAATTTCATATTTTACGAATATGTACAGTTTTATATTTACAGTGCTTCTAAAATATATTATGCATTTTCAATAGAATACTTTGTCTATTAAAAATACTTGTTTACACAGGAATGAATACCTGTGTAAACATCAATAATGTTATAAAAGTAACAAATTATATTTTTGATAAAAGAACAGTTGTTAATATACACGTTGATAAAAAAAAAACTTTAGTACACAGCAAATCAAACATAAATTAAGTAAACAGACACTGAGTAAAATTAAATTTATTCAATCTACTTTTTACTGAAATGGGTCAAATAGTATCGAGAACTCTCTGCGGTAGGGCAAAAAAATATGCATATTGCATTGCAGACTCAGCTCACCGAGTTATGTAAATGATGCCAAATGCGCAGCTATCCCGAGCACGCTGAGTGAGACATAAGGGAAGGGACTTGTAGAGTCGGCAATAGTCACGCCACTCTGTCTGCCAGGGAAATCATTTTGCATTTTTTTTTGTCTATGAGGAAACGTGTAAAAGCAGAGAATGCCAGGTCGCCGCCAACCGAGGCAATTCCAGCTAATAGATGATTTCACGAGGGGTATGGTGATCAGACTCAGAAGGGTAGGTTGGTCCATACTCAGAGAACAGCCGGTCGGGTTGGTCAAATCTCAGCGAACAGCCACCTACACGCGTCCACAGTGCACCGACTGCGGCGAAGATGGTTGGTGCAAGGGTATGTGGAATGTTTGAGGTGTGCAGGTAGGGCCGGAGCGACGTCAGCACGCGTGGGCCGACGCATCCGCCGGTAAGCGTTGGCGGTCCTGCAAGCCAATTCCGACGTCTTTTTGCATCAGGTGTGGAACACCCTTGATGCTCCCATGCCGACCAGGACCATTATTCGCCGAATGGCCGCCGGCAACCTGCACTCATGGCTTTCATTAAGAAGACTGTCATTGAACCAACAGCACAGACGCCTCCGTTTGCAATAGTGTCGAGATAGAGCCACATGGAAAGCCAAATGGCACAGTGTAGTGTTCTCAGCCGAGTCATGCTTCTGTTTTAGCAATGATAGTCGCCGTGTGCAAGTCTGGCGCCGAAATGGTTACAGGTCCAATCCGGCCGCATCTGTGGAACGCCACATTGAGCGGCAAAGCGACATCATGGTTTGGGCCCCATCGCCTACGATAGCAGGTCACCTCTGGTCGGCATTAAGGGCAGTATGACGGCCTAACGATACATGGATGACGTGCTGAGGCTGGTGACACTACATATCCTTCCGGGAGTGCTCAATGTCATTTACCAGCAGGGTAACTCTCGACCACATACGGCACGCATCAGCCAACATTTCCTGCCAGGTACCCAGGTGTTTCCTGGCCACTAATTTTCCCTGATAAGTCACCAATCGAACACTTCTGGGACATGATTGGACGTCATTTGCGCTGCCATCACCGCGTTTAGAAGACGAAATGTGGCAAATGGTTGCCAGGGAAAGGTCAGATATCCCTCAGGATACTATTCGCATGCTCACTGACTCTGTACTTACACGTGTTGCTGCCTGTATCGCAGACCACGTTGGACCTACAACCTAATGGGCATACGGTGTTATCGCTTAGTGTCTAGGTGTATCATGTTGCAATAAACATCACTCATTGTTCGTTGCTGTCTTTCTCTGTTTTCTGATTTTCATCACTTTCTGCCCACTCCTTCTTGGTGTCTCATTTTCTCATTCATTTCGTCACGTAGTGTATATATATATATTTACTGGCTGATTAAAGAAAGTTGGGGTAGTACAAACCAAGTTTACGAGGTGGTAGTACACACCAAACCAAGCATTTTTTGTCATAGTTTACCTGGTTGGAAATGAAACGCAAAAACTTTAGAGGGCTCTTATTCTTTGGGAATTGGTCGCTCCACACACGTAAAAGCGCCATTCTGGTTGTTAACTTATGGTTAAAGAAGAAAAGCAAGTATGATTATTTCGTCTGGGGAAGGACCCTTATCCAAATTTTCGTAACACCGAATGTACGGCCTTATCAGTTTGCAGGAATTATTCGCAGCTCCAACTTTTGCGACGATGGCGAAATTTACAAATAGGGGAAAAGCCAATGTGCATTTTATATATGGAGCTGCAAATAGGAATGTCAGAACTGTACGGCAAACGTTTCCCCCATCGGCTGTTGCCCATTCGTGAAACATTCGAATGCTTGCATCGGCAGCTGTGTGAATCGGGATCCTTTCTCTCTACCAGGTCCGATGCAAGTCCTAAAAGGAGTAAAGCTGTGCTCCTGATTTTATTCCTTTCCGACACTATTCGCGAAACCAGATATAACAGGGGATTAATGATAATCGTGAGTCGGTGGCAGACATTCTTAGTGTAACAATATGCTCTTTTGTTGTTTCAGTGATTTTGTGAAGTATAGTTCTTCAGTAAGTATGGTAAAATACGTATGAAATGTTTACAATATTAATGTATTTACTTTCCATACAGTTTGTTCTGTCGGTCAGAGGTATTTATTTATCAATTTCAGCATTCATAAAAATCCTCATGGACTTATGCAAATCTTTCTTTGTGAACTCGCAAGACAAATTTTGACTTTAATTACTTTAAAATATCTAAGTTTTATTTAATTCCAGTTCTAAACATAAGCAAAAAATGCACACAAATAGAAAAAAGCAGAAATGTCTTGTGTATCAGGAGACGTAAGAAATCCAATATGGATTCTTCATTAGAGAAGATATAACACCCTACTCGAAGATGTCGATAGTAACAAGAGGATTTCAAGTATTGAAAAATATCGATTTTGACGTTGACACGGAAATATGTGGAAATTATGAAAGAAAGCAGATCTGGGAGTCAAAATACGCTGAAGTAAGGTGCATTTATTGATTGGCCGTATCGAAATTCCTTAAATATCTCGTAAACCGAAGAAACATCATTAGAATCCTCTTCCATTTATTTCGCATCAGTCATGGGGTAGATAAGTAAGAGTGCTTCGATTTTCAGAAAAGTTTGCGAAAGAAAGTCATGCATTGCTCGCCGTATTTTAACTTTCTCATACTATGTAATAAAATATTGTTTCTCGAAAATTTTTGATTTCTAGATTTTGTTTAATGTAAAGGTTATAAAGATTTTTTAAAGGTTACTCAAACACAAGTAGCAAATCTTTAAGATCCAGTTCAGAACCGAATTTTACTATTGATCTTTGCCAACATGCTAACACATATCATTATTTGAATTTAGATACTTAATTCATCATAGGCTTTTGATACTTAATGTATCAAAGTTAAATGGGCTCATAGGCTTTTGATACTTGATGCATAAAAACATAATGATGAATTAAATTATTACTGTCGTCGTAGAATATTTTGTTATAGTAAATATCTTTGTGATAGTAAATATACTGGGCCATTTAAATATTCCATTTTAAAGCGTGTAGTGGGTTTAATTATGATCATTAGTAATAAATATGAGTTTACAATATTTTTTTCCTTTCATTCATTTACTTCATTAGTTCCATTCCTTTCATTCTTTAACAATTCATTCATACTAATTACTGCTACCTGAATACATAATTTATTGAATTCAATCTATATTTAATTTACTGTCAAAATGCGAGAAAAGCTTGTTCAAACTATTAATTCTGCTACTCGATCTACAATTTTATAGAACTTGCGAGGTCTAAGTAACCTTTCGATTATTAATTCCCTCAGTTTTCATTATAATTTATGTTTACATTAAGTTAACAATTCTAACTGGTTCAGTTAATAGACCAATGGCCGAGCTAATCAGCATTTCTGCGTTCCTGATGTGAAACAGGATAAAATTTCGGATCGCGAGTAAGAGTAAGGGTCCTAGTAAGACAGACTCTGATGTGAGTTGGATTGAAGGAGGGATTACGGGGTTGGCTCGGAAGGATGAGTGCTGAAGTTGTCCGGCAGCTTAGTTGAATGACACCCACCGAGATGCGATTATGACTAAAAGAGTCTAGCATCTTGAATTGACCCCAATACGGTGCAAGGAAGCAAAAGAAAGTGTTTGGGGTAAGCATAGATTCTTTATAAATCGTCTACTGTGTAAGTTTAATCACCTGGTCCGTAAAGTGTAAATTATTCTATAATTGTGTATCATTCTGGGCGTGTACAATACCAGTTATTGCCAATGTCATGAGTTGCTTCAAACAGCCATTTGCTGTAATTTCTGTGAAGTATACAATAAATATATTTTATTGAAATCGGTGCACTGGGGTGTTATTGTTCTGGACCGAAAGGTCCCGGATATCCAGTAAATGAATGTTTCAGTTATGTTGCTTTGTTGACAGAGATAAGTATGGATAGGTAATCCCGCGACAGAAGTATACTCCTCTGTATAATAGAGTAATCAAGAAGAGCTGATGAAGGCAAATACTCTACAAACTTAGCACATAACTTGGTATTTTGTGGCCTATGGGACATTTGTATCAGCATTTAGTCTCAGCACAATACTGTAACAACTTCGTCATTCTAGTTACACAATATTTTTTTTCTGTCTTCTCTCGCTTCTGAAATTTATGCATTTTTAGTTCAGTTATTCACAGCATTGCTTTAGGTATGTATTCCTTCTTGCCTTGATTGATTCAACGTAAGTGACTTTTTGGCACGTTTTAATCATCTGATTGGATGATCCGTCGATCTGCTGTGACGTGCAGATGGTCAGATTTGAGCTTAGTGTGTCTGTTCCGTGCCTGTTGTTATTCTTTGTTAATATAAACTGTTTGTATCTGATTTATGGCCCATAAAAATCTTCAAATTACTATCTCTCATGTCGCCATCCCACTCACTTTTTGTATTTCGCATCATTGGTTATCTATGGTTACAATGACCTGAAATTTAATTTTTTAGCATTTTTGAAATTTTTGATATCGCAATTAGAACGGATTAGTTATTCCAATGATGTGTATCACTGAAAAAATATATAACCAATAGTACAGTTTGAGTCAATCGATTTACTGAAATGTAAATAATTCGGTAAGTGCAGTTGGTCAGAAAATTTCGGATATTGCTCGTAATTCACGCCCATCTAGTTGTATAGAGAAACTGAAAGTATTATCAGACTCGGAATAATGTCTACTAAAAATACATATGCACCTCATTTGCATGAAGATTAGTCTTTGAATTGAAATTTATATCAGTTCCATTTTTTCAAGCGGCCGAACCCACATTTTATTACAAATTCTGACAGTATATAGAAGTTAAATTTATATGAAACTCATTTATTTTTAACATTTTACAACATATGCTGCTGGCCATCCAAAATGCAACACCATGAAAGACAAGAGATATCAAAGCCAAATTTATTGGACAAAGAACATAAAGTACAAGGATGAATTAATTGAAATACAGCCCCGTTCGACTTGCGGAACACGAATAAATCAGTATTTTGTGCAGCCGCCATGGCTGACAGTAACTGCTGCTACACGCCTCGGCATTGAAAGAAAGAGACTTTGGAGTATGTCAGTCCATACAGCTTCCACACGTTGCCAAACTTCATTTGTCGTAGCAGCTGGTGGTGCTTGCTGGGCCAGTCGTTTGCCAATCATCGACCAGACGTATTCAATGGGCGACAGATCTGGAGAACGGGCGGACCAAAGGAGTAGTGGAACTTGGTGGGCAATGAAGAAATGCTGAACGATATGTGCCACGTGTGGTCTCGCATTGTCCTGTTGAAACTTGGCCTTAGGCAAGATTTGAATATAAGGGAAGACAACAGGCTCCAAAACTTCAGAAATGTAGCGGTAGCTGTTGAGTGTACCGGCAATGCGTATTAGGGGGGTGCGGGAGTAAAACAACATTCCTGTACTTAAAAAACAGCCTTCTCTTCTCCCCTTATGCAGCACTTGTAGGTGGCACTACTGGCGCACATGATTTGCATAGTGACGTCATATTCAAGATCTCAATTAAATCAAATTCTCTAGTATTCGAGGTATTCAAGTATTTGTCAATAATAGTCTCCCAACTGCAGTAAAAATATATTCAGTTCCATGTCTATCTTTGACCACAGCATTATCAGTGAAAAAAAAACTTATTGAATTTTTATTATGATACATTAGAGTACTTTTAGTAGTTATAAAAATTTAAAGCTGTAAGCATTTTGAAAGAAAACATGTTCTCCAATATCACCCCTATAAATGTTTAGAAATCATAAAAAATATATATAAAATGCAGATTCAATACTTTTAAACATTTTAAATTTATATGAAGGCAGATAGTGTTCTATAAAATACTCTTTTTTCTATAGTTAAGATGGAATTTAAAATTTTATGCCGGGTGAGCAGTATAATAATCCATCATAATAGAGGATTTAAATATACGATTATGGTTTAATACATTTCGAAAGAAAAATGAAAATACTTTTATCGCACCCTCACACTTTTATATGAAGAAAATATATATTTTAAATTCTGAACGCCATATATATATATATTATAGGAAAAAACAGACACACAGTTTTAAGCGGCGTAATGGAAATATAATAAATAACAGATGGGAATATAAAAAATCTGATGTGGGCAGCACAATGGCTTTCCCTGCAGACTCACATTCACGTTCTCTTTATTTTTTCAATAATTCATTAAATTGTGTTTGATTGCACAAAATAACAGTCATAATTATTTTAAATTGCACTAAATTTGCACTTTAAATTCAATTTTGTTTTCATTTGGTAACTGAATTTATTTTCAAAGATGGTATAGCGAAAATGCGAGAAAACTAAAATATCTTGAGAACGGCTAGCCCCAGAGAAACGGCGTTGGTCTTTTACTTTTTGTCATCAAAAATTACGTATCAAATAAGCATTTAATTGTTAAGTTCTTTTATTCCGAATCATACCAAAATCCAATCAGCATCAGGGCCACCCACAAGGGACACTAAATTTTATAAAATTCGTTCGATTTGTTTTTCAGTTAGAGTGGATATAACACATGCACAGACAGACAGACACACACATACACACACAGATGTCACTCTAAAATTAGTTTTTCCTGTTCTAGAGGTCCCAAAACGTGTAGAACCATCGAGAACTCAAGTTGTGATTTTCGGCGCGATTCCAATACTTCCCCTACGCATTAGCATGTATTGCAAGGAAAGTAAAAAAAAGTTGATATTTGTCATAATTGAATTTTTTTAGTTTTAGAGTTAGAGGTTTATTTAACTTCCGACTGTTGATTATGCTACTCCAAATCCTCGGGTGAGTCGAACGTCCTGAGGTCTTTAGAGCTATTTAACTGAGCCGAAATAGCCTAGTGGTTAAGGCGTGGGGATCGCACATGGTAGACAGGGGTTCTATCCTCTACACAACTCAAAATTATCTTCGTGTATATTCAGAGTATGGACATGTTACATATGTAGGTTTGAAAGCCCATCTGAGAGTTGATGGGTTAGAGGAAGATCGGTTTGGTCCCTGTGATTCCCCCTCCTTAGGTTCTGGTTTAAATTGGGTAGTACTGCCTTAGATCACGATAACCTTTTTTATTATATTTTCCTTAATTTGCATTTATCGTATGATTATTCTGTTATCTAACAGCCTATCACGACTTCAAGTTTCAAGGGCCAAACAGAATCATCTCAGGCAAAAAGCGGATTCTATGTGGGGATAAAACCAATGTTTAAATCAGTTCAGACAATCAAATGCATACAGCATACGTAACTGAATCTGTAACTGAATACGTAACTAAACGGCCAATGACGATGACGATAGAGCATCAAGAGTCCATGTGTGGTTGGATCTCAATGTATCCTGTTAAAATTTAGGTTTGGTGTTCCTTTATATGAGTTATTTTTGGGCCTTACCACAATCACGTCTAGTAAAGATTTATGTGTAGTTTTCTCTGTTTATCTAAAGTTGGGAAATCATAGCGGATGTTGTTTCTTGATGTCAAAGTGAGAAGTTTATATTTTTGGTGCATACATGTGTTTTGGCTTCTCAATATCTGTCTGTGCATCCTTGTCTGTTAGGAATTGGCTATACAACCTTTCAGGATCACCGTTTGAATTGCGATACTTTTAGAGTGTCAAATATTCTACCATTAGGTAAATATTTTACAATGCCATCCGAACAGGTTAAATATTTTACAACTGTCCTGGCTTTATACCTTTGGGTTAGTAAGATGGTCTGGGTTGCAAAAAATTTTATTTAGACTTTTAGTAGTTATAACATTTTAATTATGATCTCGGTTGTCGTTTGAAATGGTTGAACATCAGAAGTAATTGTGGTGTGCCGCTCCACAAAATAACCTGTGTAACGTTGTCCAGTTGTCCTCCATATGTAAATGCAATGATTATTCGCATGACGGTAGAATCGGGTATTATCATTAAAATCTGTACTGTACCACTCAGTGGCCGCTCATGATTCTTTGGCACAGACTGGCACAACGGTCGATGTAGGGTACTTAAAGCCGCAGACAGCTTAAAGATCGACAAAAGTACTGTTTTGCCTCCGTAAGACCGATAGAGCAATAATCATTTTCACCAGAGTAGAAGCGGGTATCATCACTAGAAACTAAGCGATGCCACTCCGTAGCAATCCATGATTCTCGGATACAGAACCACTCCAGCAACCGCTGATATAGGACGGTTAAAGCAGCATATGTCTTACGGACCTACAAAAGTGCTATCCTGTTTCCGTCAGACGTTTTCTAATGGTTCATCATTATACAGCTTATGGTGCATGATTAGTATGATCCTTCTGCAAAGTGGATAATGCATCTCGTTGAATGTGGTCGGCGGAGTTGAAAGAATAATTCCGGCTTTAATAATTGTTAGCCAATTCCCTTCGTCAGTTGTTATATGTCCTCTAGAGCAGTCTTCAACTACTGTTGTCAGCAGCCTGTCTCGACGACATCAGTACGGAATCGATAGTAAGCGATTCATCCAAATTACAAACCTTCTATCTGCAGTTCTAAGATGTAGCCTATTTCAAAGGAAGGAGGATACCTTTATATGATGATTCCTCTCTAGAAGTATCGTCATATAGAGGTATTGCCACAATCTATGGAGATTAGTGTATAAAATATTGCCAAATACGAAGAAATTACGATAATTGAATTGTTTTAGATTTCTCTAAATAGAAGAAACAGCAAAATTTTTGTGCCATTTAAAGCATTAAGATGCTCCATGTAACCTTCATAAGGTATAGATAGTCAAGATGGTATTTGTGTTGCGTTTTAGAATACGAATAGAAAATAAAAGTTTTTACATACTAATATTTCAATAAATTATGGTAAGTGATACCTATTCGAGTTTTTCAGTGTTTATGGTGTCGAGACTAAACAGAGTTATTTTTACACACAGGAAGCCATCTCTTCCGCACATACCTAGGAATGTTATTGTGTAATTTCAAAATACATATAATGAAAGCGCAATTTTATAAGTATTTATAGAAATCATTCAAATTAATATGTTTGAAAGTGTCATAAATTTAAAATTTAAAATTTACAGTATGCAATTCAAATTTTAATTGTAATTATGTTAGTTGCCATTTAAGGTGACATATAATTACTCAGAAAATCCATTCAGATAATTACCACAAATCAATCATGCGCAAGTCCCGTATTCACTTAATATATTCCTATTAAATGACTACAACAATGCAGCTCAAAGTGCCAAATATCAATTTACGTAATATGAAATCAATAGGAACTTTAGTCATTATTGTCGCAAGTGCATATGAATGACTTTATTGCTAGAACGTATTAAAACCACGTAATAGTGTTTGTTCTATGGCGTTGTCATCAATAGCACCAAATTTCAAATTACTGAATATTGATATAACGCTAATGGTATAGTTCCATGGATCTTGTACGTGCTTATGTATTAAAAAATGAAATTATCACATAATAGGGAAAGTTATCAAAATGTTATAATTGTTTTAAATAGGAAACGTAAGTTACTATAGCAAATATATCCCATTTCTTAAAAAGTATTTGAAATTTCTGAGAATTCTTCATACGATTAATAAATTCCATATAATATAAGTTATATAATTATTCCAAATATATATTTATGTTTCGTTATATTAGGTTTTATACTGAGTCTTAATGGGCATGAGATATATTTTAATCTCTTCTTAATGAAGTAAAATCTTTATTGAAATGTTTGAAATAGATGATACAAATTCGAAGATTTCTTGTTAGGTCATCAAAATACCTCTTTAAAGAAATGATACATCTTTGCAAACTGGCTATTTCATTAATTTGTTAAACTGTATATCGTTACGATTTTATTGTGTTTATAACGCACTACTTGAACTTGTTTATAATTTTAAATTTCAAAGCTTTATTTGCTACTTAAGATCTCATTGGAAAACGTTACGATTCCAATGATAAATCACTTCAGTTTGATTGTTTGAGAACATGATTGACAAGTGTATTACCGCTGCAATATTTGTAATTCTTCTGCCTATTTATCACAGTCTCTGTCTTCATTAACTACGCTAATTCAGTAACTCTCTCTTCATTAACTGTTTTCATTAACTGCCTTCATTATCTATGTAATGTTGACAGGGAGGAACTGTTGTTGCAATTCGTAATTTAATTGCATATTTAGTTTACATTTACATAGTAGTTATCAATAGGGTATTTTAAGTAGCTAATTCTTGAAATGATACATTTTCTTAAAATCAATTGTATCATACATATTCTTCATAAAAAATAATCTACTGATGCAAAAATGGTACAAGATAATCATTAATAAAATGATTAGAATAAAATGGTTGTGTGATAGACGAAATCTAATCTTTAGTTTCCTAACAATTTGATATCTTAATTTTTGGATAATGCTAGTTGAAGCTAGGGAATGGGAGCACCATCAAATTATGTTGTTATTTATTCACATTTCATTGTAAAATTTTGTTCTCACACAATTTTAATTTTATGTGAATAACATTGCCTTGATGAAAAAGTTGTATAAATTGTTAGTTGGTCCATCAACCGTATCCATGATCAGTGGTAGTGAAGAAATATTAAGATAGTAGGCAAGCCAGAGTATACCACGAAAGGCTTTCTTATAAGATCAATATGTTGCATTTAAAAGCCTTTAGAGAGAACGTTTCATGTTTTTGTGACACAAACGTATTGCAACAGAACAGACAGAGGTTTTAGCAGGTAGAAACATAAATCTGATGTGGGCAGCACATGACTTTCCCTGCAGACTTATATCCACTTTCTCTTTATTTTAATTAAATGTAATTCACTTTTAATTCAATTTTCGTTCTCATTTGATAACTGGACTTATTTTCAAAGGGGGCGTAAAGAAAATACGAAAAAGATAAAATATCACGAGAACGGCTAGTCCTAGTATAATGGGGTTGGACTTATTTTTTTCTTCGTTAAAAATTACGTATTAAACAAGCAATTAATGGATTTATTTGAGTATACATAGTTTTTATTTTAAATTTGGCGATTTTTACGGACCATTTTTCAAAAAAGGGCAGGTTATGTTTTTTTCGAATCGTACCAAAATCTAAGCAGCATCAGATTGACCCACAAGTGACTCATCTAGTGGGTGCGGTAGCTCACTGATGGTCAGCGCGCGGCAGTTGCACTCGGTAGACCCGGGTTCGATTCCCTCCGCTGGAAAAAGAAAAAACTCACGCGGAGTACGATCACGCTAAACATGTGGGTCCGTAAGTTCTCAGGAGTGCGGAACTAAACCAGTAAACCGAGAGGTAGGCCAGGTCCGCATTGTTGTCTCCAAGTGACTCATCTACCGAATTTTGTGAAATTCGATCCAATAGTTTTTCAGCTAGAGTGGATACAAGCTTTTGCTGGACATTTCGCAAGAAAAAAGCGGATTCTTTTATCCCGAGTTGTACCTAAAACTAATCAGCACCAGATTCGCCCACAAATGACTTACCTACCAAATTTAATAAAATTCGGTCCATTAGTTTTTTAGTTAGAGTGGCTACAAAATCTGCACAGACAGACAGTCATACAAACACACAGACACACACACATACGTCACGCTCAAAATAGGTTTTTCGTATTCTAGAGGTCTCGAAACGTGTAGATCCGTCGAAAACTCGAGTTGCGATTTTTGACATGATTCCAATACTTTCCCTATACATTACCATGTATTGCAGGGAAAGTAAAAATTTGCATCCTGAAAAGTAAATTTTAAGGGCATTTTCACCTATCCAATGCAATGTTTACGTAGATGATATGGATCCAACTCAACTGGGATGCTATAAGGAAATTTTAACAAGTATAGTCAATTTTGGAAATATTTGGAAATTGAGTCCTTAGAACAAATAAACTCTAACAGACCTATAATTTCACAGAACCATAATTTACGTAATTTTAAACCATTAAATTTAAAAGTGATTTAATTTTATAAAATATACACTTTTAAATTTTTTTATATCAACAAATTTATTTTTCAAGCACTTGTAATACAAAATTCCTAAACTGAAGTCTATGCACCTTGCCTTGAAATATAGAGTTTTTGTTCTTGTACGCTTCATTGTTTTCTATTTTTTTACATTATTCTTATTTGGAACTCGAGATTTAAAACATCACTGAAGTACCAATGTGACATTTTGCTCATAAAAGGAATAGAACTCCTTAATTTTTCTCTTTGAACTCTACGAACTGGAATACCCGTATAAGGGAAGAAACTTCAATTCTGAAAACGCTCTTGTCTAGTAAAATTTAAGTATAGACATGATATTTTACATAAATTCATCCACTTTTCAATAAAAGTCTTAATAAAGTTTTAATATGTTAATAAAAGTTATAATTTGATAATTTTATAATATATATAAAGTTTAAGTTTATAATTTTAAGTTTTAAATTTATTATTATTTTTTATTTTTTATTTTTTATTTTATTATTTTATTATTTTATTTAATTCATTATTATTTATTTATTATTATTATTATTTTATTATTATTTTATTATTATTAATTATTTTATTATTATTATTAATTATTATTATTATTATTATTATTATTATTATTATTATATTATTATTATTATTATTATTACTATTATTGTTATTATTATTATTATTATTATTATTATTATTAATTATTATTATTATTATTATTATTATTATTAATTATTTTATTATTATTATTATTATTATTAATTTATTATTATTTTATTATTTTTTAAGTTTATTATTTAAAGTTTAAGTTTTTAAGTTATAAGTTTATAATTTTATAAAAGTTTTAATAAAGTCCACGTTTTAAATAAAGTAATTTGTGAATGCATAAAGCAACAATTTTAATAAAATTAGTTCAGTCTGTGAGGCCAGAATATGTCCTCATATGAGGCATTTTTATTGCAATATTTATGGTGCATAGAACGGCTAACAAAGGTTTTAGTCTAGCTGGCGCCGGAGTTTACAACAACGTGAACTTTTAGGTCAAATACAATAAATTTGGGTGTCCCAGGCCAAAGGGGCTGAGAGGGGCCTTGATAAATGTCAAGTGATGCCATTGGGTTCAGAAGAACCAATGAGCACCAAGGAGAAGAAGGGCGGAGGAAGTAACTTTTATACAAAATGTTGCCGAAGTAACTCTGATACAAAATGTTGCAGAAGTAAGTCAGATGCGAAATGTTGTAGCAGTTGGACGGATACGAAAGGAGTTGGGAGCAGATACACATACGAAAGAGGTTGTAGTTGACTATAAGTACGAGATGCAAGACACACACCAAAGAGTTATGGCCATGCGGTCAGCAATAAGACGGATGCAAGCCTCAGCGTGATGAACCGAAGATTAAACTGTAAGGTATGTGCTCATTTCCCCAGGTCATAGACATTATCGAAATCTACGTTTGCTGGTCACATATCTCCCATTACTAAAGTAATTAAATGATAGTTGATAATTATGATAAATTGTTGTTAGTGATAAATTGATGTTGTAAATAAATTATATTGTTAAAGTTAAATAGGCTAGTATTTTTATAATGATTAATGAATTCTTTTCAGGACTTATACAAAAGGTAAAAATAATTGGAGGGTTTTTATTGCGGCACAACAGCGAGCGATGTACGTTTAAATGTTAATTCCACTTTATGAGATCAACGGCCATGTTTTTAATGATTAATAAACAATTCATATTAATATAATCATAAAACTTAACCTTTTTACTTTTCTTCGTGCCACACAGTCTATTTAAAAAGAGCTTTTCAGTTCTTAACAAACTACTATTAAATCCTTAATTTTGTATAAATGAAGGGCAAGCATATATGTATTGATTGAACAATTAAATTATATGCAGTCCCAGGTCATTATGTTGAACATACTTTTGTGTACTGTAACGTACTATAAATCAGATATAGCTGGAATGTTCCAGAATAGTCTGAAATATACATACCAATAAATTGGCCCTGATGAGGCAGTTCTGTTTTTTCAGATTTACTAGAAAAGAACGGGGTGTTTCGATTGTCTTCCTTTCTGGGAAACTTGATGGGGGATTTATTTCATACCGAGGTCCATAAATTTAAGGAGCACATCCAGATGATGGGTTCAGCTTATTTTATCAAATCCAACATAAGAATTGGATTACTTCACCTCGGAGAGGAATTGCTAAAATTCATGTACTTATTTTTGAACTCCTAGACATTTTTGTGTATAACTTGTAAATGGGAATCTTGATCCTTTCCTTAATTCTGTCTTTTTGAAGAGCCAGTGTGTTGTGTGTTGAAAAATGAATATCCGGTAATTTCAAAACTACATCTAAAAACCTTTGAACTGTAGACCTGGTTTCGGCAAAAGAAGACAGCCTTTTTGACAATAGTGATGAGATTCAAATTCAAAGCTAGAACTTGCTAGTTGGCACTTCCCACAGATAACAATCCATATTCGGTTAAACCCATACCTAGATATTAAACAACAATATTAAACAAACTTCAAATTTGTATAATTTGTAAATAAGTTGTTTAATTAACGTTCTTCATAAATTATATTTGCTGAGTTTAATGGATCAATCATGTTAATACGTTATAAAAATTTCTCTAAAGCATATATGGGCTTTTAATCTCACTTAAAGCAAATACAGTTAATCGTTTTTAACACTTTACAACATAGTTGAAAAGTGTTTATGACTTTATTCATTCTGTCTGTCTGTCTGTCTGTCTGTCCGTTAGCACGATAACTGCCGTAAAAATGACTTTATCAAAATGAAATTTTAGTATGTTTGTCAGACGGTCTGTGGTATCTATGGGAATATAAATAAATAATATCACCCAATTAGTTTTTTATTGAACTCGGGTTGAAAAAATGAAATACATTGAACCCTATGGGACCTAATTTTTCAAACATTTTTTAAGCAAATTTAAAATTCACAAATTGCTTCACAATTTTTAGGAAATATTCACAGTATCCCATAAAATATATAAAAAAAATTTCAGTAAAATATATTAAGTAGGCTTTTAATTAAAAATTATTTAATATAGGGAAAAAAACAAATTCAATTAAATTCTGACTTTTGGGATATCCTCCAGAAAGAAAAAAGAGATATATTATATAATAAATATCTTTCCAAGAGTTTAATCATTTTGTATATGAAAGAGGCTTCACATTTTAAAATAAATTTGGTAAATACCAATTTTTCAAATATTTTATTAATTTTATATAACTCTTCATGATATACTTATTTGATGGCATTTTTAATGCACTTTCCTACGTCCTAGAGAGTTAAAATTTGGTACACAGCTTAAATATGTTTAACATTTTATTCTACAAAAATTTGGTGGATTTTTAAATATAGGATCATACATTTTTTTCGAAATGGCCTGCAAATAATCCCCGTTCACTTCTATAAATTATTGTTGTAATATTGTTAAAAATTCTGATGTGGGCAACACATGTCTTTCCCTGCAGACTCATATTCACGTTCTCTTTTTTTCTTCAATAATAATTTGAGTTTATCTGCACAAAATAACAGCCATACATATTTTAAATGACATTGAATTTGCACGTTAAACTTAAATTTGGTTCTCATTTGATAGCTGGACTTGTTGTCAAAGGTGGCGTAGCGAAAAGGCGAAAAAATTAGAATATCTCAAGAACGGCTAGTCTTAGAGTAATGGGGTTAGTCTTATTCTTCTTGTTGTCAAAAATCACGTATAAAATAGGAATTTAATTGATATAATTGAGCACACGTAGTCCTTTATTTTTATATTTAACGAATTTTTCGGGCCATTTCGCAAAAATAGCCCGTTCCTTTTTTCTGAATCGTATTAGAATAATCTACAAATGATTTATGTACCAAATTTTGTTAAATTTGGTATATAAATCACTTGTAGGTCATTGAACTATTATACACCAAATTTTGTTAAATTTGTTCCATTAGTTTTTAGCTAGAGTGGATAAAGGCAATTTCTGCCGACCATTTCGCAAAGAAGGCAGATTCTTGTATTACGAATCGTACTATAATCTAATGAACATCAGGATTTCCCACAAAAAACATACCTACCAAATTTTATGAAATTCGGTCCATTAGTTTTGCAATTAGAGTGGATGTAATATCCTCACAGACACACAGAAACATACACAGATACACTCTTATACACACAGACGTCTTCCTAAAAATAGTTTTTTCGTGTTTTAGAAGTCCCAAAACATCCTTCGAAAATTCGAGTGCCGATCTTCGGCACGATTCCAATACTTTGAATGCACACACACACACACACACACACAAATATATTACCTCCGTATATGTGTATTATCTGTGTATCTAAATTCCGCAATTATAATAGTTGTGATTTTAAATGATCCCTAAACTTTTATTATTTCTTCAACGAAGCCTAATTTTAACTTATGCAGAATGCAAATATCTGAAGCGATTGTAAGGTGAGTTACATAAAAATTGCTGAATTTTTTCACACAGAATTATTTAATTCTGGAGTCTGGAATACAAGTTATATGAATGAAATATTTATTGATTTTGCATAGAGAATCAGATGATTTATATTTCGATACAGTTTTAAATATTTAAGTATAATAAATTACTGTAGTAATGTGATAATGTAAAAGATATCACCACTGAATGTATCACATTTTAAAAATTTTAAAATAAAATTGCATTTCATTTGGAAAGTGTTTCATAATCAATGCTTATGCATGATTGAGTTTTCTTGGTTATATTCAAATAAATATCATAAAATATTACGAACAATCTAATTAGAATCATAAATGTTAAGTTCATGACCATAATATACATCTTTGAAACTGCTTTTCCAATATATATTTTAAATCAAATGTATTGCACACAAAAAAAAAGACTTAAAGAAAAGTTTTGTTCTTACCAATTCTTTCCTTTCTCAATTTAGGACGTAGTTACCTAGAAATAATGCACAGAGACAATGCCGTTTTCCAATACTTTTTTGTTGACTCAAGATTTATGTATTTTGTTGTAAGAGTAAAATATCTGGTTTTCGAGTTCTCTTTTCACCAGAGTGATATTTCGATATCGAAATTACTTCATGTCAAAACGATAAATATATTTTCTATTACTGCTTCTAAATATTGCAAATACAGAAAATGCATAAAGTGTCAGAGGAATTTTTAAGGATAGTAAAATTTAAATTTTATAGAATTTGTTTTAACTAATTTGCAGAAATATCACCGACCGCTGGTATAGAAGGCAATTTTTTTACATAAATGTGAGCGTTTTAAAATGTAAAAGTCATTAACAATACTTCAAAACTCGGTCTCAATTTTTTGTGTTGTTTCTACTCTGCAATGAATAATTTCAAACAAAATTTAAGCTGCAAATATATACTGGAAGTTAAATTTTGTAAAATTGATTTGATATCAAAAAATAGACTGACATATTTACACTGTTTTAGTAGTTCAAAAAGAAGTGACATTTTTGCACTCCTGAAATTGTAAAAAATCTTGCTGTCCCAACCGAAAATTGAAACACGGATCTTCCTACGGGCCAGCCGATGCTCTGCCGTTGAGCTACTGAGACAGAATTGCAAGCTATTATCTTAGAAGTGAACTCCGGAAAGTAGTAAATGAATAAAATATTAGTTTATAGCGTTGGAAATAAACTTCTTAAAAATATCTATATAATATGCAATGAATTGAGCGACTGACTGAATGCGTGAGTGAGGGTGGAAATGTCTCGAAATTATCGAACACTTCAATTCTAGCTAGAATTTTGTCATTCCTTTAGTCTTCGCTTCAAAAGCTAGGAACATTTTTAAAATTTCAAAAATTCGAAATAAAGGTGACGGAGAAAGAGGAATAATAATCAAGAAAGATCAATCATGCATAAATCATTGATTCGGAAACACTTTCCAACTTCAATGCGATTTTATTTAAACATCTCTAAAATGCGATACATTCCTCGGTAATATTAAAAAAATTATCACAATATTACATTAATTTATTATATTTGAAAACTTAAAACTGCATAGACAAAAATGAACTTCATTCAAATGACGGCATTGATATATAAATTGCCCGGTTTAAACATCTCTAAAATGCGATACATTCCTCGGTAATATGTATCATAATACTACAATAATTTATCATATTTGAAAACTTCATCAAAAACAAATGAATTTTATTCAAATGACGTCATCGAAATATAACAAGCCTGGCTCTCTCCATAAAAGCACCATTTCATTCATAAACATTTTTCCATTCATTTCATTCATCACAATACTGTAATAATTTTTTTATTTAAAAACTTGAGACCATGGAGGTACAAGTAACTAAAATCTATGCTTAAAACGTCATCGAAAAAATCGTCCTTCTCTCTGTAAAATCAATGAATATTTCATTCATATCAGCTATATTGCAGACTCCATGAGCTAAATAATTTTACGTTAAAGAAATGCAGCAAATTTTATTCAACTCATTATACATATTTTACTTTTTACCTTTTCCATAAGTGAAAATTAAGCTTCGTTGTAGAAACAATCAAAGTTGAATGATCATTTAAACTGAACTATATTGTAACTGCGTTGTTTCAATATGTAAATGCACAGAATTTAAGCAAAAATAAAGCGGTTTTAAGACGGATACAACAATAAATATGAATTCAAAAGAACTTCGAAAAATCACGATTTTGAGATAAGATGGATGCCATATTTTATTTTGAAGTGGATCATGTGAGCTCATCATATAATCGCCACGTGATAGCTTCATATAAAAGGTATAATTATTATTTTAATTTTTGTTTAAAAAACTACTGAATATATTTTGCTGAAATTTTTTTTATAAATTTTATGGAATAATTTGAGTATTTTCTATAACTTTCGAAACAATTTGTGAATTTTAAAATATGTTTGAAAAATTAGGTCCCATAGGGGTCAATGTATTTCATTTTTTTAACCCGGGTTCAATCCAAAACTAATTGGGTGATATTATTCATTTATATTCCCATAGGTCCCATATACCGCCTGAATAACAGACTAAAATTTCATTTTGATAAAGTCATTCTTACGGCAGTTATCGTGCTAACGGACAGACAGACAGACAGAATAAACAAAGTCATAAACACTTTTCAACTTAGTTGTAAAGTGTTAAAAAGCTGAAAGCCACTTTGTATAATTATATAGCATTTCTACTCTAGACAGAATCTGGAAATTGGCATCATTTGATCCGTCTTAGCTTCTAGGTAAACAAAATATTTCACATGTTAAAAAATAGAATTAAGTGTGAAGGTGCAAAGGAATAATTACAAAATTCAAAACCAGTTTTCAAAATGATCGAGCACTTATCCACTCGTGCCAGAATCTCGGTTTTGGTCTCAGCTGGATCCGTCTCAGGGATTTTTTTTTTTTTAGTCCTACACAATGCAATGTGCTTGGATAAACTGAAATGTTAGTTTTGTCAGAATTTTTTATGATACAGTAGACCGAAATATTTGACCTTTTTTATTGGTTTTGCATATTGGTTTCACATATTGTATACTGGAAAATTGAAAATGTTGCATTTTCCATTACGCATTACGCAGATGCAATACCGTATGATTATACAACGAACGTCCATATTCATTATAAAGACAGTAATGTGACTGCAGTCGAATTCCGATAAGGATTTCTTTGATTTTGACAGTTTTGGAAAGCTGTTCATTTCTCTCAGTGATGAATACAAGAAAAAGTATTGAAATGGAATCGCGCTTTCATTGCAGATAACTATAAAGACAAGTATCGAGCTTTTTCTGCACTCTTCAACATAGAGTAACGGATGGCCCGTAATAGGCACAATAGCAATGACCACAAGAAAATTTGACTTATGCCACAATTTTGTAAATCCATGCAGAGAGAACAAACTCCATCCTAACATGAAGCCGGCATCAAATTCCATATACATTAAACTAAGTTGGAAGAACTTTAGTCTTTTAAAAAATCTTGAGTATTAAAGCATGTGTCACTATATAATAAAAAGTCCGATGTGGGCAGCACATGACTTTCCTTATATAATGCAATAAATTTACAATTTCTGCAGTTAAAAAATAACGTATCAGATCCACGGTACTGTGTTTTTATCATTGAATTGAACATTGGACGACTTTCCGGATGACAACATGTAAAACTATTTCAAAATATCCCATGAAATTATATATCGTGCAACTCTAAATAAACAATTATCAATATCGATAGCATTCACATAAGCGATAGTAGGCCAACGGCCGTACCGTGCTGAAAACACCGGTTCTCGTTAGATCACCGAAGTCAAGCAGCATCGGGCGCGGTTAGTACTTGGTGGGTGACCACCTCGGAACACCGCGTGCTGTTGGCCATCTCGGGTGCGGTATCCCCGTGGTTTGCGCGCTAGATTTGCACGCTACCACAAATGCCGCCGTGTTCATGCGGAGTACGATCACGTTAAACATGTGGGTCCATAAGTCCTTCCGAGAGGTTGGTGGTAGGGGAAGGAGGGTACGGTCCCTGTGGATGCCTCCCCCACTGGGTTCCGGTCTAAATTGGGTGGCACTTCCCGGCCGTCCATACAGTTACCTTACACCTTTCTGGTAGGTCGGACGGTCTGGGTCTCAACAACAACAACATAAGCGATAGTGTCCATATATTAAAATATTTTAATATTTAATTCATCAATTAGAAGTCATTTTCATTAATTTAGTCATTTTTGCAATTTTGACGACATTTTTGTCAATATGAGATGAAATATCGCCAAGATGGCGATACTTTGCTAAATTAATAGCCAAGTTCGTCAAATGTATCATCAAGTGTTACAGACAAATGTAGAGAAGAGCATTTCTTGTATACTAGAAGGTATGCCCGTCATATGATGCAAATCAGAATTTGCAAAACATTACTTCCCATTTGGCGACATATATTCACGAAATTTAAAATAGTCGCCAAGTTGGCGACGTCCCACTAAATTTCTCGCCAAGCGTTACGGTCGGACTGAGATATGGGTTAATCTTATAGCCTACTTTTCTATTCTTTCCATGATATTGAATGTTCATCAATTAGCAGTCATTTTTATTGATTTTTTGCCATTTTTATAAATTTCGAGCCATTTTCGTTAATTAGGCAACATTTTAAAAATCGCCAAGTTGACGACATTTCACCAAACTATCGCCAAGCGTTATGGGCTGAAAAATAAGTAAATAAGTTATTCTTACATCAGATAAATGACTAATGGCGTCTAAATACAAAAGTACTACTAAAAGTAACTTTTCTCATGAATAGAACAAGCTAGATTTTCGTTCAGATATTCGTCTTGAGCTTCGTTTCGTTCAGATCCAATTTCGTCATACGTGTATCGTTCCAACGCCATTTATGGTTTTTCAATGCGCTGATCCATTTGCGCAGGAAAGAAGTGGGTGTTGCCATTTGAAAATTTCGAATTTTATTCATTGTAACCATAACCGTGAGAGCTCTATTGTTTGAAGTCTTCACAATCTCGAGCGCATACATTCAAATAAAAATATCTGAAACTTCCTTTCGATTGGTTGAGTGGATAGACCGCTAGGGGTTCATATATCGGGGAAGATTTTTTATGACCACCCTGTATATAAGGACAGTAATAAACCTTATTACTTCCCATATATAAATAGTATAATGTATAAGGAAAATATTGTGATGGGCTGAAAAGGGGGACGTTCCAAGCATCCCTGAACACGAATCGAACATTTTTGAGTTGATGTGTGTATGTTTGTGTGTGTGTGTGTGTGTGTGTGTGTGTGTGTGCGTGTTCGTTTGTGAGTGTGTGTTTGTGTGTGTGTTTGTGTGTGTATGTGTGTGTATGTGTGTGTATGCTTGTGTGTGTGTGTGTGTGTGTGTCAGTGAGTCTGTGGAGACGATATCTCACGAACGAATGGAGCGATTCGAATGAAATTTGGTACAAAAATTACAATCCTTGAATAGTGGAAGCCTATTGTTTTTAAACGTAATCGAATGTTTAGAATCCCCTAAATTTTCGAGTGAACTTTTGAAATAGCCATTACTTAGAGCGTTAGCATGAACCGTTCTCGAGATATTGCACATTTTAAAAAAAAATTGTCAAAAATCATATAAAATAAAAAAAATATATATCCTATTGAGAAACATGTTTACTTCTCATATGTAATATCATGTGATAAATTTTGTGACATCATTCTCGTGGATCTAGCTCGTTCCATTCATGAGAAAGGATACTTTGGGTAATACATTTGTATTTGATCGCCAATAGTCATTTATCTGCTATAAGGATAACTTATTTCTCCATCCATATTGGCATCCATATTGGCTCCATCCATATCATCTCCATTTTGGCGACCAATTTGGCGGAATGTCGCCAATTTGGCGACTTTTTAAAATTTTGCCAAATTCACGGAAATGTTACCAATTAGATAAAAATGACGTTAAATCAGTGAAAATTACGACTAATCGACGAAAATGCAATATCATGGAAAGAATATAAATATCTACTATAAGAATAACCTATTAATCCATTCATAATGGTCGGCAAAATTTTGATGACGAATTTGTCGGAATATCTCCAACTTACTGACTTTTTAAAAGTTGCCAAATAGACGAAAATATAACCCAATTGATAGAAATCTGCCAAATTGATGAATCCGACTCTAAATTAATGAAATGTCGACTAATTGATTCAATATCTGAAAGTTCAATATCTCGGAAAGAACATAAGAGTAGACTATAAGAATAACCCATTTCTCCGTCCGTCCGTAACGTTTAGTGAGAAATTTAGCGGGACGTCGCCAACTTGGTAACTATTTTAAATGTTTCCAAAGTGACAAAAATATCGAGAAATTGAAAAAAATGACACTAAATGGGAAGTGATGTGTCGCAAATTCTGATTTCCGTCATATGACGGGCATATCTTCTAGTGTATAAGAAATGATCCTCTCTCCGTTTGCCTGTAACACTTGGTGAAGCAATTTGGCAAACTTAGCGAATAATATAGTAAAATATCTCGAGATTAGTTAAATTTGAGACCAGATTGATAAAAATATCGTCAAAATTGCAAAAATGCCGCTAAATTAATGAAACTGACGCCTAACTGATAAGTTAATTATTAGAATATTTTAATATAAGGACTATATCGCTTGTGAGGATGCTATCAATATTGATAATTGTTTATTTAGAATTGCGCGAATAAGTCAATTGGGTACTTTGAAATAGTTTTACATATTGTCATCTGGAAAATTGCGAAGGTACAATTTAACGATGAATACACAGTATCGTGAATCTTATACATTATTTGACTGTAAAAGGACTAAATTCATTGCATTATATAAAAAAAGTCATATGCTGCCTACATCAGATTTTTTTGCTACATAATAGGTGCAATTTCATCATGTAAATGAATTCGTGTCACTAATTAAGACAACTACAAAACTTCGCACTCCATGCTATAAAATAATTTGCAATTAAATAATTTTTGCTTATATTTCGCTATTAAAACACATATTTAGTCAGTTAACCACGGTTTAAAATTATAGACTTCGAAAAAACGTATTATTAATTCAATTTCTGCACTTTGGTACATTGTCCAATTTATTTATTTCAGCATTTTGGCTTTTCATGGAAAGTTCAAATAAAACCTTTCTGCCTATAGGAATTAATCAAAATATAATATATTTTTGGAAAAGTCACAACTAAGAAGCTAAATGCAGATATTGCTATATGTTTGCCTTACGCAATATAAGGATTAATGATTTCTATTCTCGACTTCTTATTTTTCAAGCAGTGTCGTCTTCCTTGGGGAAAGAAGAGTCTATGCCGCCCAGGTGGTGAAGTGGATAGCGTCACCGGCTGCTGTCTAGGGGGCTTGGGTTCGAATCCCGAGTAAGGCATGGTTGTTTTCCTGAGGATGAAGTCAGTCTTCCGCCTTCTGGGTCCTCGATAAATGAGAAGCTGCACCCTTCAGACTTTAGTCAGTGATGCTTGCATGTATAAATAAACTTTGTATTATTGTCTTGTGTGTTATTCTCTCTCTGTCCTTCTTCTGGTGTCACTGGACCCGTATTCGTGCTCCGCAGAAATAGGGGTCATATGCAACAACAACAACAAGAAGAGTCTAAATTTAAATATCAGCCGCTCAGATTGCGAACAGCAGCGGAAGCACCTTGCGAAGTGCGAAGAACGAGTTAGACCGTGGTGTGTGTGGCTACAGATGACGGTAGAAAGGTTCAAGAAAGGGTTGACCATGTATATTCTGATTTATTATTTCTAAATTACGTTAATTGGTGTTTATTTTATGATTTTCTGCAGTTTTAAGAACAAAATTGTTGTTTTTTATCAAAAGATGCGTGTTTTTTTGCCATCTTTACAATAGCGCCCGAACGAGAGTGTGCAAGAAACCAGAAGGACAACTTTAACCAAAAGTTGATATTTTTGTGGTTAATTCGGAAGTTTATATTTCATAGAAAAAATCATAAGCAGTATGAAAAATTTGCATATGAGTATTCGTCGGAATTGCGGCAAGTAAAGAAATCCTAAATTAGAACTTAGGAATGGATATAATTCAGCGTATGCCATATCACAAAAAATTGATGGAAAATCAAATACGCAAGATTTCTTCGGCAAATTAGAGAAATTTATCGAGTTGTGTTAAATGAGTTAATTGAAGCTGAAAAACATCCTTTGTGTGGCTACATCAGCACCAACTGATAAAGCACTGAATTGGTATAATTTGATAGGGAAACGACTCTTTGGGAACCGTCACAGCAAAAACCATACATATGAAAAGTTTTAAAATGCATTACTTAAGCGTTTTCTGCAATTAAAAACAAAGCAGTAGTGATTGAATTGTACGTAAGTATGCAGGAATGGGATCAAAAGTTCAGTAACTTTTTATTAAGAAAAATGGAATTGATAAAAATGTTATACACAGATGTAGAAGATTCGTTTATTTTGGATATTATAATCCTTCGATTGCTATCAGAACTGCTCAATCTCGTTGAAGTTATCATAAGCTTAGTGGATAAACTCTTTGCAAATGTTATTGAGTGCGAAAATAGGAGTTCCTGTGATCGCGAAGCACACAATAAAAGAAAATAGTTGGAAAAACGCCAAGTTTGAAGACAGGCAATCTTAACACTATCGAGATAAGGCGAAATTTCCTACTCAAGATCAGGGAATGAAAAACGCGTGCAGAAATTAGCATCTAAGTTTAATACACTCTTTTACAATAAAAAAGAAGCACCATGAAGAAAGTGACTGTTTTCATTGAAATTAAAATATACGTGCAGCTCATACACATTGTAATGAAATGATTACAAAATAAAAGCCCCAGGATCCATCATCGGTTATCAATTGCACATTGAATTTTCAAATCAGTAATTGGTGAAACCCCCCTTGACGGCAATACATGCTTGTATACATCTAGGTAAGTTGTGATAAAGTGTCCTAATGTCATCCTGCGATGCATTCTGCCAAGCATTCATCAATTGTTGATCCAGATCTGCTACATTTCGGGATGCCCAAATCTAACGACCTAGCATATCCCATACATGCTCGATTGGCGAATAGCCTGGTGGCCTTTCTGTCCAAGGGACAATATCGACAGCACGGAGACAGTCCACAGATATGTGAGCCGCATATGGCGTGACATTATCTTGTTGGAGAATGACCTCAGAATGACGTACCATGAAGGGTAACGCAAATGGCAGCATAATTTCATCAACATATCATTGAGCTATTAAAGTTGTACGCAGGATGACTAAGGGCGACCTGCTGTCATAAGACATAGCACCCCACAACATTACACCAGGAGTAATGGCTATGAGCTTGTCGAAAACCCAAACCACTCAACTCGCCCTAAGGCATGAGCAGCAAATTGAGTGGCCGGTAGCGGGCTGTGTGCCTGTGTGAGTGTGAAGACCCAGACCGTCCGACTCATCCAGAGGACTTGAGTATCTAATTGGACGGCCGGGAAGAGATCCGGCGACAACACCAGAAAAAACACAACTAAACAAAACAGCAAACAAACAAAGCAGTAATCAAAAACAAAGCACAACACCAAAACAACACAGCAAACCAAAATAAAAGGGAAGGCGGCACCACCGAGGAGGAGCAAGCAAAAATCAAGGGGATCAACAACCAGAGAAAAAATTAAAAGCAGCAATGGCTCTCAGGCTATTCAAGTGATTTTGTTGGATATTTCTCTCGCTATGAGAACACAGTTTTTAATTTTGTTAATTGAAGTTTTATTCGAGCAGACACTCGAGAACCAGGCCGCAGAATTAGCGGGGGAAGGTTTAGAAAGATGAAAAGGTTTAGAGTGGGGGCAAGCAAAGACGTAGTGGTCTGCATTTCCAAAGGAACCGCAGGAACAGCAAGAGGTTGATTTAAATTTAAAAATGTAAAGGTAATCCAAAAATGGGCCGTGGCCCGTGATAAAATAAATAAGATATTTGTTCATTAAAAGGAAATTAAAGTTTACGTGGGGAAGAAAGTTTAAAATTCTGGCTGGGTCATGGGTGCGAGGGGAAATGTAGTTGTTTAGATAAGATTGCCAGGCGTTTAAGATATCTAGTTTACAATGCTTTTTTAACAGAGAGTAGGGAAAAGGTAAAGGAGATGGGGTACCTGAAGAGGTAGCAAGTTTTGCATTTTCATCGGCGGCCTCGTTGCCCGAGATGTCAGAATGGGCTTTAACCCAACAGAGGTTTATTAAATGTTTGTTTAAATTTGCATCTAGTTTAATTTTGGAAAGATAGTCAGATTTGTTTCTAATGGAGTTAAGGGCCGAAATGGAGGATTGACTATCTGAAAAATATTTATTTTTAAATTATTTGTAGAAGCCCAGTTGATAGCAAAGTGTATTGCTGCTATTTCAGCTTGAAAAACTGTGTTCCCAAGGTTGAGTTTGAAAGTATATATGTTTTGAAGTTTATCCCCCCCTGTATATGCAAATGGCGTAACCCACTTTGTCGTCAATGGCAGAGCCATCAGTGTAAATATTTATGTCTGAAAAAAGTGAGGGGTCGAAGGGAGCCAGATAGGCGATACGAAGGGAAGGAAGGATAGAAGAGGATGGGCGATTGAAGTCAAAGTTAGGGGGAGAGGGAAGAAACGGGTTGGTAAAATGATTTGTTCTGAGTTTCCAGAAGGCATATTTTTTAAATTGTGTATTAATGACAAAATGAATGGGGGGAATACCAGTTATAGAGTAAAGAGAAATGTTGGAAGTAGTCCGAAAACCAGAAGAGATTTTGAGAAGAAAAATCCTTTGCAAAGACAAAAGTTTTTTGACCTGAGCCCCAGTCAAAGCTTGTCCCCAAATTCCTGCGCCGAAAATGATTATCTTTTCGATGACCGAAAGATACCAGATTTTTAAAAAGGATTTATCTATACCCCAGTTATTGCCAGACACCCTCCCAAAGGTGCTGGCGAACTTAAAACATTTCTCTCTAAGATTGAAAATGTGGGAGCTCCATTTTAAATTATCGTCGATAGTGATTCCAAGAAAGGTGAGTTGTCTAGTTGTAGGTATTTTATGGTTTCGAATTTTGAAGGAAGGGCGTTGTCTGATTTTTGAGCGGTTTTTATTGAAGATAATTGATTTACATTTTTCTGGAGCTATAGAAAGTTTTAAAACAGTGAGAGTGGATGAGATAAGGTTTAAAAGATTATTGGTATTAAGTTGTAGTGTTTTTAAGTTGGATGAATAGGTGACCACCGCGAGATCATCCGCGAAGGCCTGAAGGTGAAAAAGATCGTTGTTGAGTTTTAGAATATCATTAAAGTAGATACTCCACAGGCAAGGGGATATAACCGCTCCCTGTGGAGCGCCCATAGAAATGTGTTTTGTAATATGTGATTTACCTATGTTGAGTGAAATTTCTCTGTTAAAAAGATATGAAAAAATGAAATTTTGAAAAGGCTGAGGGAGGTTAATTTTTGAAAATGAAAGAGGCAAGACGTTCCAGTTGAGACTGTCAAATGCTCCGCAGATGTCCACGGTGGTCAAAGAAACAAAATGTATTGACTTGTGGGAAGAAATGGTTTGAATTAGCCCAAGAGCAGCGTCCTCACAACTCGTTAATTCCTTAAAGCCATATTGGAGGGGATGGAGAACATCCTCAGAAGAAAGCCAAAAATTGAGTTTATTTATGAAAATTTTTTCCAATATTTTACCAAGGGTCGGGAGGAGCCAAATGGGTCTATACGAAGAACATTGAGACGGGTCTTTTCCAGGTTTATTAAAGAAGAGAATGTTGGCATTTTTGAGACAAGAGGGAAAGTGGCAGAATTTAAAACATAGATTTTTAGTTTTTGATAGGAAAGAAGGGAAAAATTTATAAAGTTGCTTCCAAATTGTGAAATCTAAATTGTCAAGGCCTGGGGCCTTACCATTTTTAAAATTTTTAAAGACAATGAGGAGCTCTTCATCCGAAACCACCCCCAGTCCCTCAGAAGGCAAAGTAAATGAAGGAAAGTTTATAAAATCCTTATCTTCTTTAAAATGGTGGTCCAACAAGCGTTTCAGTTTATCATCAAGGTTGAGGGAAGGGGAGTCAGGGAAGTGGAGATTAATGTTATTAAATTTTTTGTGTTTCTGGAAAGTAAATTTGAATTGAGAGCCGAAAGTTTTGCTGCATCCTGTGCAGAAAGATTTCCAGGAGTCAAGAATTGTTTTCTTAATCAGTAATTTGTATTTGGCTCTATTTTGTTTATAAAGAATTAAGGCCGCAGAGATTTCGGCGGGAGGGGCAAAATTCCTCTCGAGTGATTTGACTCTTTTATAAAGGGCGGTAACGAAGTTTCTATGTTTTGTGAGGGTGGATTCCACCAGGAAAATTTTTTAATTATTTTTGATTTTTTCTTTCTAATAAATTTTAAGGCACAATTTTGGGTTATATCAATAAGAGTTTTAAAAAAAGAATCTAGGGAGTTAGTGTCTTGAATATTATCTAAAAGGGGATTGAGAAAATTTAAGTTTGCTCTAAAGTTATGTATAAATTTACCGATTCCGTATTGAGTTTTGAAAAAGAAAGTATCATTAGAGGGGGTGTCAAGGTTAGGTGTAATTTTAATATATTTATGGTCGCTAAGAGTATCACTCGAGAGGACCTCCCAGCTAAAAAGAGAATCGAAGAGTGAAAAGTTCATGAGAGAAAGGTCGGGGAATCCATTTCCGGAGTGTGAAGCGAAAGTTGGACCACAATTTTTATGGTTACAGATTATGAGATTGTTTTTGAGGCAAAAGTCAATCATGTCCAACCCCTTCTGGTCGGTGAACCCATATCCCCACATCCGAGCACGGGCATTAAAATCTCCCAGAAGGAGAAAGTTAGAGTTCAGGTAGTCAAAGATATCTATTTCTGATAAAAGGGTTAAAAAGTTATCATGGGGTGGGAAATATATGCTAGCTAGATTAATGATGGGATGCTGGGGAAGTAATATTTCTATAAAGATTGATGAGGATGATTTAAATTTAAAGTTTACTGTTAAGAGTGGATTAAAGATTAAAATAGCCGCCTTCTGGGAGACGGAGACAAATTGGCGAACACCAGGAGGGGGGGAGAGAATTAAATTATGATTTATATAGGGTTCTTGAAGACATACGTAGTCTATTGAGTTGTCTATTGCAAATTTAAAGAGATTTGAATGGGCGGAAAGAGAGTGGTTTAAGTTAATCTGGATGCCGGTAATAGTCATGGCAAGAAAGGAAGTAAAAGGGAAAAGGGAAAAGGCTCGGATGGGAGGAAGAAACCCCAAGGCAAAGCTTTAAAAAAAAAAAAATAAATAAAAACATATATACAGAGGCAATACAAACATATTAAAATAGAACAAGGAAACAGATGAAAAAGCTAAATCTGTATAAAAGTTTTCACGCCTCCCTCTGGAGGGAGCGAATTTTTGCCATTTCGGCCATATAAGTTCTACAGTTTTTTCGATTACACAGGCTGTGTGCCTGTGTAAAACAAAGGCTGGTTAGGATCGTTGGCCCTAGCGCCTCCATACACGAATCCAATGGTCATCTGCTGAAAGATTGAAGCACGATTCATCTCTAAACACTATGCGATGCCAGTCTGCTGGCAGCCATAATGTTCGGCTGCGACACCACTCCAAACGATTCGTCGATGTTGTGGGATTATAGGCAGACGTATTAAAGACCGCCGTGAGTAACCCCACCTCAGCCAAGCGACGTGAGATGGTGGAAGATTCCACGGATGGTATGGAAGAGGCTATAGCGCGTTGGAGGGCGGGCAATGATGCCGCTGGACCAATTCGGGCCTGTCGCACAATCATCCGATCTTGCCTCGCATTTGTGCACCTTGGCCTTCCAGAGTCTTCATTCCGCCGATGAGTTCCTTGCAGCAACCATTGCTGTCAGCACCTTTGTACAGCAGTGTCTGTTCGGTATAGCTGGCGGCCTATTGCTGGGTATGACCAGCCAGCATCACACGTCCCGACTATACGATCACGTTCGAACTCATCTAATTGCTTTTAAGGTCTTCGCCAACGTCGTAATGGCATTATTCGTTGTGTCTCTAAGGAACTGCAACGCCGATAACGAGCAAAGATACACCATCCACATTTTAAACCTGTATTATAAGATGCTAGTTGCTCAGTTGAAACGCACGCTATGACCGAAGTTAACACTCATTGGCCTTGCAAATTTAATAATTTCCATACTCGGTATAACGGAATTTGCTTGCGAAATATCGAGATGATCGGATTTTTTTTTAGGGTTGCTTCGATTTATTTCGCAAAAGAGTCTATATAGTTTAGTTGAAGGCAGTCAACACACAACTGCTACGTCTGAGAGCATTATGGAACGACAGAAACAAGTGGACTTGGAAAATCTCCGCCTTCAACGAGAAGCAATTCCAATCGAAAAGGACGTCCCAGTAAAACCACAACTTTCCGCCGATCAGATTTCTAACTGAGGAGCAGTTCTTATCAGAAAATATGGGAACTAGAAAATGGTATTGGTGAAACATCCTTCAGAATAAGTGATTTTCTTTTACAATATTATTTAGGTGCAAAGTAGAGCATATTACCAGAACGTTAATGACTTTCTATTTTATTTTGAGAGAGTACTGTCGGAACGAGTACAAAAACGAATGTTTCTGTAAGTAAATTTTGTTCAAAGTTTGTTTGAAAAAGAATTGTTTTTATTTTCGATGATATTAAGGATTGCTAAGGAACCACTTTATGATAAATTCACTCGAAATAGCGCTTTAAATTTAATAACAAAAGTAATTCGAATAAAAAAAATCGCTCTGATGAGTGTTCAGGCCTGAACCGAAGTACTTAAATTTCGTAGCTACAACTTAGTTATATTTTACATTATGCGACCAACAGACAGACACATATTTCCTTTTATTGACGGAAGCAATTACCGAAATAGAAAAAAATCGTAAATATTACATAACCATTTGGAGATAAAAATATATTTTACTCGAAAATGCTTCAGCTAGCAAAATGAATTTGGCTGTTAATGTATTTCTAATTATAAATCATTTGATTAGATATAAATAAATGTAACATGTGATATAGGTAATATTTAAAGCTGAAAATATTCCAAACTTTAAAATATTTTGTTTTCAAACATTTAATTACCAGATTACTAAAAGAATCGTGTTCATAAAGCATACACCGAACTTCTTTCTGTTGTAAGTACACACACCATTGTCTTCAAAATTATTTGCACTGTAAAAGTAACCAGTGCTTGAGAATGAAATAACGACTGAATACTAAAGCTCAAGATGGTATTTTTTCAATTCAATTTGTTGCTCATTTTGTGGATATTACTTTTTAATGCTTCAATAAAAGCAGAGCACCGATATACATTTTACGTGTATAAGCTCAATTGCTTCTGTTGTATACTTAAACGAAAATATATTGATAACATTTTAGAAGGGTTTTTATTAGAAAATTCGTAGACAGTGAAATCGCTGGTTACAATGAAAACATATATAAAGAGTGCAATAGGAAACTTTTAAAATATGTCACTGCTATGATTTTGTGATTATTAAAGTAAATTATTCTAAATTATTAGAATAACTGTGATTTCTTAACTGTTTTGGTTTATTCTTCT